>JAKVIS010002197.1:0-24519 GCA_033119425.1 Bufotes viridis | reverse complement strand
GACCATGGGTATAGCTTAGAGGTATCACTAGAGGGACACCATGCAAATACAAAGAAGGCTCCTCCTCCTCGGGCTATACCCCCAGGCTCCTCCTCCTCGGGCTATACCCCCGGCTCCTCCTCCTCGGGCTATACCCCCGGGTCCTCCTCCTCGGGCTATACCCCAGGCTCCTCCTCCGGGCTATACCCCGGCTCTCCTCCTCGGGCTATACCCCAGGCCTCCTCCGGGCTATACCCCAGGCTCCTCCGGGCTATACCCCAGGCTCCTCCTCCGGGCTATACCCCGGCTCCTCCTCCTCGGGCTATACCCCCGGCCTCCTCCTCCGGGCTATACCCCCGGCTCCTCCTCCTCGGGCTATACCCCCGGCTCCAGCAGGAGGACGTCAGGAGAAGGAGAACAGTCCAAACAATGGGAACCAATACACCATAAACCATGAGGTCCAACCAGAATAAAACAGAACAAAATCTTCCACTGCACAAGCAGGAAGGGGCGGGAGCTGTGTCCCCCAATGGAAAAGACGAAAAGGATTTTACAGGCGAGTTTCACAAAAATCTCCTTTTCTCGTACATTCCATTGGGGGACACAGACCATGGGACGTCCCAGAGCAGTCCATGGGGTGGGAAACAGATCTCAACACCTCCAGGAAGAACGTCCAACAGTCACACAGGAACCACAGCCTGCAAAACCTTGCGCCCAAGGACCGCATCAGCCGAAGCCAGCGAGTGCAACTGATAAAACTTTATGAAAGTATGCAAGGACGACCAGGTGGCCGCCTTACACAACTGAGATGCGGAGGCCCGGTTGCGTCTTGCCCAGGAAGCCCCCACCGCCCTAGTGGAGTGAGCGGTAATCCGAGCCGGGGGAATCCTGCCACGAGCGTGATAAGCCGCAGTAATAGCCGACCGAATCCAGCGCGCCACAGTGACCTTGGAGCAGGGCTGTGGAGTCGGTAGATAAATTGTCCGACTCCGACTCCTCAGATTTTGAAACTTCCGACTCCGACTCCGACTCCTCGACTCCGACTCCTCTGTATTTAATATGCAAATACGAAGCTGTTCCACCAAGTTCTTCTAATCTCCTCTAGCACCGAGAGGTAGTTGAGCAGAAGCTGCTGCCTTCTCCTTTGTGTGCTGATCTTCTGCTGAAGATAGAGCAGTGGGAGGATCCAGGAAGGGGCAGGGAAAGGGGCATTTATTTTAAAACATGATTTTCCTAGTAGAATCCCATAGTCGTGTTTAAAATTTAAGCTAACAATCTGAGTTTACATGACTTATTGACTATCCATTCCCTTCACTTATACAAGTGTCTCCAGTCCTTAATCAGTTATCAGTGAGAGGCGAGGATAACCATGGGTTCCCTGTAACAGCAGACCACAAGACGATGGAAAGTGTAAGTATTGCCGCTCCTTAAAGGGACAATGACTGGCTGATTTTCCAGCTAAAGATATATATATATACTGGTATTCATCAGAGAATTAGGAATAAAACTATACTAATGTTACCCCCAGTTAAGCTGTACTTGTGTTTAAGAAACATTTTAATCTGTATGCAAATTCACTATCTTTGCGCCCAATGGGGCAGCGTCTCCTGCGGCTTTGTGCCCAGCCGCACCCGAAGTACAGCTTCCCAGCGCTGTTCCCCTCGTTATTATTCACTGCACTGGCCTTTTTTTTCAGGCTAGCCGAACGCTGAATTCCTGCGCAGGCGCATGTGTAGAGTGCTGGCAGCAGCCTCGTCTGGCTATGCTGAGGCTGTGCCAGCTTTCTCTCTTCCTACTCGCTACCTAGTCCTGTCTAGTGCTACCAGTACTCTACATGTGCGCCTGCCCCTTGGGCACAAAGGTAGAGAATTTGCATATTGATTAAAACGTTTTTAAACACAAGTAACGCTCAACTGGGGTAACAGTCGCCTAGTTGTATGCCTAATCCTCTGATGAATACCAGCAGATATATCTTTAGCCGGTAAATCAGCCTGTCAGTGTCCCTTTAACTGCATAGTAAAGCATATGAAAAGCATGCTTCTTCACGGTCACTTAACGCCTTTGTTTAGCGGTAACGTGACGCACTGCATGCATTGGCCTTTATTCTTACAGTAGAGAAGTAATTAATTATAACTTTATCTGAATTGGGACATTTAAACTTGCTTTTTTTTATTCCAATTTTTTTTTATTCCAATTTAAATCTAGTAGGAGTCGGAGTCGGTCCATTTTTTGCCGACTCCGACTCCAGGTACCCAAAATTGCCTCCGACTCAGACTCCTCGACTCCGACTCCGACTCCACAGCCCTGCCTTGGAGGCCGCCAGACCCTTACGAGGCCCCTCGGGCACCACAAACAGAGAATCCGAACGGCGGAAAGAAGCAGTAGCCATCAGATACACCCTCAGAGCCCTAACAACATCTAGGGAATGAAGAGCACGCTCTTTGGAATTGGCCGGAGAGGGACAAAAAGAGGGGAGTACAAGGTCTTCATTAAGGTGGAAGGCAGACACCACCTTGGGCAGAAAAGACGGGACCGGACGAAGCACTACCTTTTCCTGATGGAAAACCAGGAAGGGTTCCCGGCAGGAAAGCGCAGCCAGCTCTGACACTCGCCTAATGGAGGTAATGGCGACCAGAAAAACCACCTTCCAAGTGAGGAAGGTAAAAGACACCTCTCTGAGGGGCTCGAAAGGGGCCCCCTGGAGAGCAATTAGAACCAAGTTAAGGTCCCAAGAAGGTAAGGGGGGAACATACGGGGGCACCGAGTGTGCCACCCCCTGAAGGAAAGTTCGCACAGGACGAAGCAGGGCAAGGGATCTTTGGAAAAAGATAGCCAGAGCCGAGACTTGACCCTTCAGAGAGCCGAGAGAGAGACCCATCTCGAGGCCGGACTGAAGAAAAGAATGTACTGACGGGATGGAAAAACGAAGAGGAGGGAAACCCGAGGACTCACAAAAGGACAGGAAGGCCTTCCAGGTACGATAATAAATCCGAGAGGAAGCCGGCTTCCGCGCCTTGATCATGGTCCTCACCACAGAATCCGAAAATCCCTGTTTTTTTCAGGATGGCGGTCTTAACAGCCACGCCGTTAAACGCAGCAACCATAAATTCCAGTGGAAGAGAGGCCCTTGAGACAGCAGATCTTCTCTGTCGGGAAGCGGCCAAGGTGCGTCCGCCAACATGCGCGCGATGTCCGAGAACCAGGCGCGACGAGGCCAGTCCAGGGCGATGAGAACGGTCGGGATCCCCTCCACCTCGATCTTGCGTAGAACCTTCGCCAGCAAGGGAAGAGGAGGAAAAACATAAAGAAGGCTGAATTGCCGCCACGGAGACACCAGCGCATCCACACCGACTGCTATCGGGGCCCGAGCCCGAGCTAGGAACACCGGCACCTTGAAGTTCAATCTGGACGCCATCAGGTCCACGTCCGGACGGCCCCACCTGCGGCAGATGTCCTCGAAGACTTCCGGATGCAGAGACCACTCGCCCGGATCCACAGCACCGGGACATGAGACTCCGCCCACTGGAGGATCTTCTCCACCTTATACATCACCGCCCAGCTGCGGGTCCCGCCCTGATGGTTGATGTAGGCCACAGCCGTGGCATTGTCCGACTGTATCCGCACCGGTAGACTCACAAGGAGAGGAGTCCAATGGGAAAGGGAGAGAAATATCGCTCTCAGTTCCAGGATGTTGATCAGGAGGCGGGATTCCTCCGCCGACCAAACCCCCTGAACCGTCTGGCTCTGGAACACTCCACCCCAGCCCAAGAGACTGGAGAAACGGGAGAAAAGACCTCCCTGATGCCAGAGTCTGAGGGGAGAGCCACCAGGACAGGGAATCCCAAACCCGTCGAGGGATATGGATCCGGGTTTCCAGCCCCTGAGGGGACTTGTCCCAAAGAGAAAGAATCATCGGCTGCAGCAGACGAGTGCGGAACTGGGCGTACGGAGGAGGCCACTATGAGGCCCAGGGTCCGCATGCAATGCCAAATTGAAAAGGACTGGGGGCGAAGCAGGAGCGAGACTGCCTCCTGAATCTGGGAGGACTTGGAGAAAACCCTGGCAACCGACGTGTCCAGGAGCATCCCCAGGAAGGGGAGCCTCTGGGAGGGAAGAAGAGACGACTTGGGGCGGTTGATCAACCAGCCAAAACTTTCCAGTGTCTGGACGGTGAGCCGGACACTGTCCTCGGCCTGCGGAAGAGAGGGGGCCTTTATCAGAATGTCGTTCAAGTAGGGCAATAGGGAAATGCCCCTAGAACGCAGAGTGGCGCCAGGATCTTGGTATAGACCCGAGGAGCAGTCGCCAACCTGAAAGGGAGGGCAACGAACTGATAATGACAGTCCCCAATGGCGAACCGCAGGTAGCGATGGTGCGGCCCCGCTATAGGGACATGCAAATAAGCGTCCTGAATGTCAACTGACGCAAGGAATTTCCCGGGCAGTAGAGAAGCAACGACCGAGCGGAGGGACTCCATGCGAAACCTTCTAACCCGTAGAAACTGGTTGAGAAGCTTCAGGTCCAGGATCGGACGCACGGACCCCTCCTTCTTCGGAACAACAAATAGGTTGGAGCCGAGCAGGAGCAGAGAAGGAGCAGAGCAGGAGCCGAGCAGGAGCAGAGAAGGAGCCGAGCAGGAGCAGAGAAGGAGCCGAGCAGGAGCAGAGAAGGAGCCGAGCAGGAGCAGAGAAGGAGCCGAGCAGGAGCAGAGAAGGAGCCGAGCAGGAGCAGAGAAGGAGCCGAGCAGGAGCAGAGAAGGAGCAGAGCAGGAGCAGAGCAGGAGCCGAGCAGGAGCCGAGCAGGAGCCGAGCAGGAGCAGAGCAGGAGCAGAGCAGGAGCTGAGCAGGAGCAGAGCAGGAGCTGAGCAGGAGCTGAGCAGGAGCTGAGCAGGAGCTGAGCAGGAGCTGAGCAGGAGCTGAGCAGGAGCAGAGAAAGAGCCGAGCAGGAGCAGAGAAAGAGCCGAGCAGGAGCAGAGAAAGAGCCGAGCAGGAGCAGAGAAAGAGCCGAGCAGGAGCAGAGAAAGAGCCGAGCAGGAGCAGAGAAAGAGCCGAGCAGGAGCAGAGAAAGAGCCGAGCAGGAGCAGAGCAGGGACTGAGCAGGAGCTGATGAGGAGCTGAGCAGGAGCTGATGAGGAGCTGAGCAGGAGCTGAGCAGCCTTGGCAGATAGGAGCCGGGGTGTAGGAGCTGGAGACGCCGCGAGGTAGCGTTAAGCTCCGCCCCTTGAAGTGCCGTATGTCGCGAAAAAATAGCGCGCACGCGCTTTATGAATAGGTATGAGAGGCACAGAGATCCGCCCCCATGGCTGCCCCGCCGCCGACCGCGGCAAGCGGGGAAGAAGTGAGATATAACAGGCGGTCCCCGCTTGGAGAGAGGGGGGCGGCCGGAAGATGAGTGCAGGCAGAGAAGTGCGACGCTAATGCGCCGTGTGGGTAAGCGGCCGCGGCCCTTCTCAGATCCCCTCCTCTGTTGAACGGCCCCAGTCCTTGTTTACGCCCCCAGACGGAACAGCGCTCAAAAGTTCACCCAGGCAGCCTCGCTGAGAGAGAGAGAGAGAGGGGGGAGGAGAGTGCAGTGGTCTGGTGGAGGGTGGGCAGCAGGTGGCCGAGAGGCTGGTGGGATACCGGAGCTGACAGGTCGAGCCCGGATCCGCTTGTCTTCTGGGGGGAGGAGCCAGCAAACGTCCGATGGACGGCGGCGGTCACTCCATGGGGTACCAGGAAAGCGCAATGCTGACCTGCGTCCCCATCTGTAAAATAACAAACAGGAGTAGCAGTGTCATCCTCCTTCTACAGACACTAAGCAAAGACTGCCGTCCCCCTGCTGGAGCCGGGGGGTATAGCCCAAGGAGGAGGAGCCTGGGGGTATAGCCCGAGGAGGAGGAGCTGGAGCCGGGGGGTATAGCCCGAGGAGGAGGAGCCTGGGGGTATAGCCCGAGGAGGAGGAGCTGGAGCCGGGGGGTATAGCCTGAGGAGGAGGAGCCTGGGGGTATAGCTCGAGGAGGAGGAGCCTGGGGGTATAGCCCGAGGAGGAGGAGCTGGGGGGGTATAGCCCGAGGAGGAGGAGCCTGGGGGTATAGCCCGAGGAGGAAGAGCCGGGGGGTATAGCCCGAGGAGGAGGAGCCTGGGGGTATAGCCCGAGGAGGAGGAGTCGGGGGTATAGCCCAAGGAGGAGGAGCCGGGGTATAGCCCGAGGAGAAGGAGCCTGGGGGTATAGCCCGAGGAGGAGGAGCCTGGAGGTATAGCCCGAGGAGGAGGAGCCTGGGGTATAGCCCGAGGAGGAGGAGCCTGGGGTATAGCCCGAGGAGGAGGAGCCGGGGGTATAGCCCGAGGAGGAGGAGCCTGGGGTATAGCCCGAGGAGGAGGAGCCGGGGGTATAGCCCGAGGAGGAGGAGCCGGGGGTACAGCCCGAGGAGGAGGAGCCGGGGGTACAGCCCGAGGAGGAGGAGCCTGGGGTATAGCCCGAGGAGGAGGAGCCGGGGGTATAGCCCGAGGAGGAGGAGCCGGGGGTATAGCCCGAGGAGGAGGAGCCGGGGGTATAGCCCGAGGAGGAGGAGCCGGGGGTATAGCCCGAGGAGGAGGAGCCGGGGTATAGCCCGAGGAGGAGGAGCCGGGGGGTACAGCCCGAGGAGGAGGAGCCGGGGTACAGCCCGAGGAGGAGGAGCCGGGGGTATAGCCCGAGGAGGAGGAGCCGGGGTATAGCCTGAGGAGGAGGAGCCTGGGGGTATAGCCCGAGGAGGAGGAGCCGGGGTATAGCCCGAGGAGGAGGAGCCGGGGGGTATAGCCCGAGGAGGAGGAGCCTGGGGGTATAGCCCGAGGAGGAGGAGCCGGGGGGTATAGCCCGAGGAGGAGGAGCCTGGGGGTATAGCCCGAGGAGGAGGAGCCGGGGGGTATAGCCCGAGGAGGAGGAGCCTTCTTTTGTATTTGCATGGTGTCCCTCCTAGTGATACCTCCAAGCTATACCCATGGTCTGTGTCCCCCAATGGAAAAGACGAGAAATACAAGGTGGACAAAGGATAACTTATCAGTGTGTAATATAGAGTGTAATATGTCAGTCAGTGTAATATACCGGGCAGTGTAATATACCGGGCAGTGTATAATACATAGCGTAATATACCGGGCAGTGTATAATACATAGCGTAATATACCGGGCAGTGTATAATACAGACTGTAATATACCGGTCAGTGTATAATACAGAGTGTAATATACCGGGCAGTGTATAATACATAGCGTAATATACCGGGCAGTGTATAATACATAGCGTAATATACCGGGCAGTGTATAATACAGACTGTAATATACCGGGCAGTGTATAATACAGACTGTAATATACCGGGCAGTGTATAATACATAGCGTAATATACCGGGCAGTGTATAATACATAGCGTAATATACCGGGCAGTGTATAATACAGACTGTAATATACCGGGCAGTGTATAATACATAGCGTAATATACCGGGCAGTGTATAATACAGTGTAATATACCGGGCAGTGTATAATACAGAGTGTAATATACCGGGCAGTGTATAATACAGACTGTAATATACCGGGCAGTGTATAATACAGTGTAATATACCGGGCACTGTATAATACAGAGTGTAATATACCGGGCAGTTTATAATACAGACTGTAATATACCGGGCAGTGTATAATACAGTGCAATATACCGGTCAGTGTATAATACAGAGTGTAATATACCGGTCAGTGTATAATACAGAGTGTAATATACCGGTCAGTGTATAATACAGAGTGTAATATACCGGGCAGTGTATAATACAGAGTGTAATATACCGGTCAGTGTATAATACAGTGCAATATACCGGTCAGTGTATAATACAGAGTGTAATATACCGGGCAGTGTATAATACAGAGTGTAATATACCGGTCAGTGTATAATACAGAGTGTAATATACCGGTCAGTGTATAATACAGAGTGCAATATACCGGTCAGTGTATAATACAGAGTGTAATATACCGGGCAGTGTATAATACAGAGTGTAATATACCGGGCAGTGTATAATACAGAGTGTAATATACCGGGCAGTGTATAATACAGAGTGTAATATACCGGGCAGTGTATAATAATACAGAGTGTAATATACCGGTCAGTGTATAATACAGAGTGTAATATACCGGGCAGTGTATAATACAGTGTAATATACCGGTCAGTGATATAATACAGAGTGTAATATACCAGGTCAGTGTATAATACAGGGAGTGTAATATACCGGTCAGTGTATAATACATGAGTGTAATATACCGGGTCAGTGTATAATACATGAGTGTAATATACCGGGCAGTGTATAATACAGAGTGTAATATACCGGTCAGTGCATAATACATAGTGTAATATACCGGTCAGTGTATAATACAGAGTGTAATATACCGGTCAGTGTATAATACAGAGTGTAATATACCGGTCAGTGTATAATACAGGGTGTAATATACCGGTCAGTGTATAATACAGAGTGTAATATACCGGGCAGTGTATAATACAGAGTGTAATATACCGGGCAGTGTATAATACAGAGTGTAATATACCGGTCAGTGTATAATACAGAGTGTAATATACCGGTCAGTGTATAATACAGAGTGTAATATACCGGGCAGTGTATAATACATAGTGTAATATACCGGTCAGTGCATAATACATAGTGTAATATACCGGTCAGTGCATAATACAGTGTAATATACCGGTCAGTGTATAATACATGGTGTAATATACCGGTCGTTGTGCTGTAACGTAGGACCACTTGTACTCACCAGATTGACCAGGGGCCCCCCAGAATTCCCAACCTGAAAGTGAGAGATGATGAGAAGGTGAGGGGGGCACTGGATAACGCATATCACCACTTCCCTTAACCCTTTCTCTGCTGACCCCTGGTACACTCACATCTATGATGGCGTCTGTCTGGATGAAGTCCATGTCCTTGTTGGAGAGCCCGAGCTCCCGACCCCCTCGCTGCACAGAGCTGACGATGCCGGAGGTGATAGTGTTACGCAGCAGATACGGCGTCCCCATGGCCACAACAAACTCCCCCTGTCTAACCTCAGAAGAGCGGGCCAGGGGCAGCGTGGGCAGAGGACCCTGCGGAGAGGGACAGACTGGCATCACTGGTCAACATGGACGAGGTCAGGGGTCACTCAGGCCAGGGGAGGACCGGGGGTGACACTGGAGGTGGGACTCAAACCAGCAGAACGCGTCAGTTCCCCCATCTCAGAGACTTTACACAAACATCCCTCCGAGATGGCGCCAACGCCTCCCCACATCACAGTCACCGCTCCTCCGACTCTGAAGCCTGATCCCCAGGGTACACACACCGCCCCGGTACTCTTCACCAATCACCAGGGTACACACCGCCCCGGGTACTCTTCACCAGTCACCAGGGTACACACCGCCCCCGGGTACTCTTCACCAGTCACCAGGGTACACACACGCCCCCGGGTACTCTTCACCAATGACCAGGGTACACACCGCCCCGGGTACTCTTCACCAGTCACCAGGGTACACACACACGCCCCCGGGTACTCTTCACCAATCACCAGGGTACACCACCGCCCCGGGTACTCTTCACCAGTCACCAGGGTACACACACCGCCCCGGGTACTCTTCACCAATCACCAGGGTACACACACCGCCCCGGGTACTCTTCACCAATCACCAGGGTACACACCGCCCCGGGTACTCTTCACCAGTCACCAGGGTACACAGCCCGGTACTCTTCACCAGTCACCAGGGCACACACTGCCACCCGGTACTCTTCACCAGTCACCAGGGCTACACACCACCCCGGGTACTCTTCACCAGTCACCAGGGCTACACCGCCCCGGGTACTCTTCACCAGTCACCAGGGCACACACACCATCCCGGGTACTCTTCACCAGTCACCAGGGCACACACCGCCCCGGGTACTCTTCACCAGTCACCAGGGTACACACACCGCCCCGGGTACTCTTCACCAGTCACCAGGGTACACACACCGCCCCGGGTACTCTTCACCAGTCACCAGGGCACACACACTGCCCCCGGGTACTCTTCACCAGTCACCAGGGCACACACCCCCGGGTACTCTTCACCAGTCTACCACGCCCCGGGTACTCTTCACCAGTCACCAGGCTACACCACCTCCTGCGGGTACTCTTCACTAATAACCAGGGTACACACACCGCCCCCGGGTACTCTTCACCATCACCAGGGTACACACACCGCCCCGGTACTCTTCACCAATCACCAGGGTACACACCGCCCGGGTACTCTTCACCAGTCACCAGGTACACACACCGCCCGGTGCTCACCAGTCACCAGGGTACACACACGCCCCGGGTACTCTTCACCAATCACCAGGGTTCACACCGCCCCGGGTACTCTTCACCAATCACCAGGGACACACACCGCTCCGGGTATCTTCACCAGTCACCAGGGTACACACACCGCCCCGGGTACTCTTCACCAATCACCAGGGTACACACACTGCCCCCGGGTACTCTTCACCAATCACCAGGCTACACACACCGCCCCGGGTACTCAACACCAGTCACCATGGTACACCACCGCCCCAGTGCTCTTCTGCCAGTCACCAGGGCACACACACGCCCCGGGTACTCTTCACCAGTCACCAGGGTACACACCCGCCCCGGGTACTCTTCACCAATCACCAGGGTTACACCGCCCCGGGTACTCTTCACCAATCACCAGGGTACACACACCGCCCCCGGGTACTCTTCACCAGTCACCAGGGTATACACACCGCCCCCGGGTACTCTTCACCAGTCACCAGGGTACACACACCGCCCCGGGTACTCTTCACCAGTCACCAGGGTACACACACCGCCCCGGGTACTCTTCACCAGTCACCAGGGTACACACCGCCCCTCGGGTACTCTTCACCAATCACCAGGGTACACACTCGCCCCCGGGTACTCTTCACCAGTCACCAGGGTACACACACCGCCCCCTAGGTACTCTTCACCAGTCACCAGGGTACACACACCGCCCCGGGTACTCTTCACCAATCACCAGGGCACACACCGCCCCGGTACTCTTCACCAGTCACCAGGGTACACACACCGCCCCCGGGTACTCTTCACCAGTCACCAGGGTACACACACCGCCCCGGGTACTCTTCACCAGTCACCAGGGCACACACGCCCCCGGGTACTCTTCACCAATCACCAGGATACACACACCGCCCCCGGGTACTCTTCACCAGTCACCAGGCTACACACACCTCCCGCGGGTACTCTTCACTAATAACCAGGGTACACACCGCCCCAGGTACTCTTCACCAATCACCAGGGTACACACCGCCCCGGGTACTCTTCATCAATCACTAGGGTACACACACCGCCCCGGGTACTCTTCACCAGTCACCAGGGTACACACACCGCCCCCGGGTACTCTTCACCAGTCACCAGGGTACACACCGCCCCGGGTACTCTTCACCAATCACCAGGGTACACACACCGCCCCGGGTACTCTTCACCAATCACCAGGGTACACACACGCGCCCCGGGTACTCTTCACCAATCACCAGGGAACACACACCGCTCTCAGGTACTCACCAGTCACCAGAGTTTCACTGCCCCGGTGCTCTTCACCAATCACCAGGGTCACACACACTGCCCCGGTACTCTTCACCAATCACCAGGCTACACACATCGCCCCGGGTACTCATCACCAGTCACCATGGTACACACACGGCCCCGGGTACTCTTCACCAGTCACCAGGGTACACACCGTCCCCGGGTACTATTCACCAATCACCAGGGTACACACACCGCCCCGGGTACTCTTCACCAATCACCAGGGTACACACACCGCCCCGGGTACTCTTCACCAGTCACCATGGTACACCACCGCCCGGGTACTCTTCACCAATCACCAGGGTACACGATCGCCCCGGGTACTCTTCACCAGTCACCAGGTACACACACCGCCCCCGGGTACTCTTCACCAATCACCAGGGCACACACACCGCTCCCGGGTACTCTTCACCAGTCACCAGGGTACACACACCGCCCCGGGTACTCTTCACCAGTCACCAGGGTACACACACCGCTCCCGGGTACTCTTCACCAATCACCAGGGTACACACCGCCCCCGGGTACTCTTCACCAATCACCGGGATACACACACGCCCCCAGGTACTCTTCACCAATCACCAGGGTACACACACCGCCCCCAGGTACTCTTCACCAATCACCAGGGTACACACCGCCCCAGGTACTCTTCACCAGTCACCAGGGTACACACACCGCCCCCGGGTACTCTTCTACCAGTCACCAGGGTACACACACCGCCCCGGGTACTCTTCACCAGTCACCAGGGTACACACACCGCCCCGGGTACTCTTCACCAGTCACCAGGCTACACACACCGCCCCGGGTACTCTTCACCAATCACCAGAGGTACACACACCGCCCCCAGGTACTCTTCACCAGTCACCAGGGTACACACACCGCCCCCGGGTACTCTTCACCAATCACCAGGGTACACACACCGCCCCGGGTACTCTTCACCAGTCACCAGGGTACACCGCCCCCGGGTACTCTTCACCAATCACCAGGATACACACACGCCCCAGGTACTCTTCACCAGTCACCAGGGTACACACCGCCCCCAGGTACTCTTCACCAATCACCAGGGTATCACACACCTTCCTGCGGGTACTCTTCACCAGTCACCCAGGCTACACACACCGCCCCGGTGCTCTTCACCAATCACCAGGGCACACACACCTCCCCGGGTACTCTTCACCAGTCTACACACACCACCCCCGGGTACTCTTCAACAATCACCAGGGCATACACACCGCCCCGGGTACTCTCTTCAACAATCACCAGGGTATACACACCGCCCCGGGTACTCTTCACCATGGCACACACCGCCCCGGGTACTCTTCACCAATCACCAGGGCACACACACCGCCCCACATTGGTGGGGGTTCCTACGTCAGGCCCTCATTGGTGGGGGTTCACACGTCAGGCCCTCATTAGTGGGGGGTTCACCCGTCAGGCCCTCATTGGTGGGGGTTCACACGTCAGGCCCTCATTGGTGGGGGATCACACGTCAGGCCCATTAGTGGGGGGTTCACACGTCCAGGCCCTCATTAGTGGGGTTCACACGTCAGGCCCTCATTGGTGGGGGATCATACGTCAGGCCCTCATTAGTGGGGGGTTCACACGTCAGGCCCATTAGTGGGGGGTTAAACATCAGGCCCTCATTGGTGGGGGGTTCACACGTCAGGCCCTCATTGGTGGGGGGTTCACACGTCAGGCCCTCATTAGTGGGGGGTTCACACGTCAGGCCCTCATTAGTGGGGGTTCACACGTCAGACCCTCATTGGTGGGGGGATCACACGTCAGACCCTCATTAGTGGGGGGATCTTGCCGTTACCTTTGGGGTGATGCGCACGGCGGCGATGTCCTGCACGGGGTCCATGGCGCAGACGCTGGCCTCGTATGTGTCCCCGTTGTACAGTTTCACTCTCACCCTCCTCTTATTGGCCACCACATGGGCATTAGTGACAATCAGCCCGTCCGGGGAGACCAGGAAGCCTGAGCCGCTGGAGATGACCGCCTCCCGGCCGGTGAACGGGTGCCTGCGGGGGCAAACAAAATGGCGCACCTCAAAACACAAGTCTACACCAGCTGCTCTCATAAAGCCGGGGAGGCACCCGTGACAGGACTATGGGGTCACTGCCTCTTGTAGAAGGATGGTCAATGTGAAGAGGGACACTACTGAGTATACGGGGTGACTATGGAGGCAATATGGAGTAGGAAGGGTGAATGCCGAGTGTACGGGGAACCTACAGCAAGTATGGGGTCACTATGGAGTCAGTGTGGGGCATATGGGGTGACTATTAGGTGTCTGGGGTGTCACAGGGGCCAACTCAAGGATCCTTCATACAGCAGCCAGATGGTCCAGATGGAGCTCAACTCTTATTCATAGTCCAATATTACAGGGATATCTCAAGGCACGGCCTCAACACATCCCCTGACCAGGAGATCATCACACACGGCCCCAGGATCTGGCCTCAAGACATCCCTCTGACCAGGAGATCATCACACACGGCCCCAGGATCTGGCCTCAAGACATCCCTCTGACCAGGAGATCATCACACACGACCCCAGGATCTGGCCTCAACACATCCCCCTGACCAGGAGATCCTCACACATGGTCCCAGGAGAAGGCCTCAAGACATCCCCTGACCAGGAGATCATCACACGGCCCAGGATCTGGCCTCAACATCCCCTGACCGGGAGATCACACACGGCCCCAGGATCTGGCTCAACACGTCTCCTGACCAGGAGATCTCACACATGGCCCCAGGATCTGGCCTCAACACATCCCCTGACCAGGAGATCATCACACACGGCCCCAGGATCTGGCCTCAACACATCCCCTGACCAGGAGATCATCACACACGGCCCCAGGATCTGGCCTCAACACGTCTCCCTGACCAGGAGATCATCACACATGGCCCCAGGATCTGGCCTCAACACATCCCCCTGACCAGGAGATCATCACACACGGCCCCAGGATCTGGCCTCAACACATCCCCTGACCAGGAGATCATCACACATGGCCCCAGGATCTGGCCTCAACACATCCCCTGACCAGGAGATCATCACACACGGCCCCAGGATCTGGCCTCAACACATCCCCTGACCAGGAGATCCTCACACACGTCCCAGGATCTGGCCTCAACACATCCCCTGACCAGGAGATCATCACACACGGCCCCAGGATCTGGCCTCAACACATCTCCCTGACCAGGAGATCATCACACATGGCCCCAGGATCTGGCCTCAACACATCCCCCTGACCAGGAGATCATCACACATGGCCCCAGGATCTGGCCTCAACACATCCCCTGACCAGGAGATCATCACACACGGCCCCAGGATCTGGCCTCAACACATCCCCTGACCAGGAGATCCTCACACACGGCCCCAGGATCTGGCCTCAACACATCCCCTGACCAGGAGATCATCACACACGGCCCCAGGATCTGGCCTCAACACATCTCCCTGACCAGGAGATCATCACACATGGCCCCAGGATCTGGCCTCAACACATCCCCTGACCAGGAGATCATCACACACGGCCCCAGGATCTGGCCTCAACACATCTCCCTGACCAGGAGATCATCACACATGGCCCCAGGATCTGGCCTCAACACATCTCCCTGATCAGGAGATCATCACACACGGCCCCAGGATCTGGTCTCAACACATCCCCCTGACCAGGAGATCATCACACACGGCCCCAGGATCTGGCCTCAACACATCTCCCTGACCAGGAGATCATCACACATGGCCCCAGGATCTGGCCTCAAGACATCCCCCTGACCAGGAGATCATCACACACGGCCCCAGGATCAGGAGATCATCACACATGGCCCCAGGATCTGGCCTCAACACATCCCCCTGACCAGGAGATCATCACACACGGCCCCAGGATCTGGCCTCAACACATCCCCCTGACCAGGAGATCCTCACACACGGCCCCAGGATCTGGCCTCAACACATCCCCTGACCAGGAGATCATCACACACGGCCCCAGGATCTGGCCTCAACACATCTCCCTGACCAGGAGATCATCACACATGGCCCCAGGATCTGGCCTCAACACATCTCCCTGATCAGGAGATCATCACACACGGCCCCAGGATCTGGCCTCAACACATCCCCCTGACCAGGAGATCATCACACACGGCCCCAGGATCTGGCCTCAACACATCTCCCTGACCAGGAGATCATCACACATGGCCCCAGGATCTGGCCTCAAGACATCCCCTGACCAGGAGATCATCACACACGGCCCCAGGATCAGGAGATCATCACACACGGCCCCAGGATCAGGAGATCATCACACATGGCCCCAGGATCTGGCCTCAAGACATCCCCCTGACCATGAGATCATCACACACGACCCCAGGATCTGGCCTCAACACATCCCCCTGACCAGGAGATCATCACACACGGCCCCAGGATCTGGCCTCAACACATCCCCCTGACCAGGAGATCATCACACACGACCCCTGGATCTGGCCTCAAGACATCCCCCTGACCAGGAGATCATCACACATGGCCCCAGGATCTGGCCTCAACACATCTCCCTGACCAGGAGATCATCACACACGGCCCCTGGATCTGGCCTCAAGACATCCCCCTGACCAGGAGATCATCACACATGGTACCATGATCTGGCCTCAAGACATCCCCCTGACCAGGAGATCATCACACATGGTCCCAGGAGAAGGCCTCAACACATCCCCCTGATCAGGAGATCCTCACACATGGTCCCAGGATCTGGCCTCAACACATCCCCTGATCAGGAGATCCTCACACATGGTCCCAGGATCTGGCCTCAACACATCCCCTGACCAGGAGATCCTCACACATGGTCCCAGGATCTGGCCTCAACACATCTCCCCTGATCAGGAGATCATCACACATGGCCCCTGGATCTGGCCTCAACACATCCCCCTGATCAGGAGATCCTCACACATGGTCCCAGGATCTGGCCTCAACACATCTCCCTGATCAGGAGATCATCACACATGGCCCCTGGATCTGGCCTCAACACATCCCCTGATCAGGAGATCATCAAACACGGCCCCAGGATCTGGCCTCAACACATCCCCCTGATCAGGAGATCATCACACATGGTCCCAGGATCTGGCCTCAACACATCTCCCGATCAGGAGATCATCACACATGGCCCTAGGATCTGGCCTCAACACATCACCCTGACCAGGAGATCATCACACACGGCCCCTGGATCTGGCCTCAAGACATCCCACTGACCAGGAGATCATCACACATGGCCCCAGGATCAGGCCTCAACACATCCCCCTGACCAGGAGATCATCACACACTGCCCGAGGATCAGGCCTCAACACATCCCCCTGACCAGGAGATTATCACACATGGCCCCAGGATCTGGCCTCAACACATCCCCCTGACCAGGAGATCATCACACACGGCCCCTGGATCTGGCCTCAACACATCCCCCTGACCAGGAGATCATCACACACGGCTCCAGGATCAGGCCTCAAGACATCCCCCTGACCAGGAGATCATCACACACCGCCCCAGGATCTGGCCTCAAGACATCCCCCTGACCAGGAGATCATCACACACGGCCCGAGGATCTGGTCTCAAGACATCCCCCTGACCAGGAGATCATCACACACGGCCCCAGGATCTGGCCTCAACACATCCCCCTGACCAGGAGATCCTCACACTGCCCGAGGATCAGGCCTCAACACATCCCCCTGACCAGGAGATTATCACACATGGCCCCAGGATCTGGCCTCAACACATCCCCCTGACCAGGAGATCATCACACACGGCCCCTGGATCTGGCCTCAACACATCCCCCTGACCAGAAGATCATCACACACGGCTCCAGGATCAGGCCTCAAGACATCCCCTGACCAGGAGATCATCACACACCGCCCCAGGATCTGGCCTCAAGACATCCCCCTGACCAGGAGATCATCACACACGGCCCGAGGATCTGGTCTCAAGACATCCCCCTGACCAGGAGATCATCACACACGGCCCCAGGATCTGGCCTCAACACATCCCCCTGACCAGGAGATCCTCACACATGGTCCCAGGATCTGGCCCCAACACATCCCCCTGACCAGGAGATTATCACACACGGCCCCAGGATCTGGCCTCAACACATCCCCCTGACCAGGAGATCCTCACACACGGACCCAGGATCTGGCCTCAACACATCCCCCTGACCAGGAGATCCTCACACATGGTCCCACGACCCCGGGATCTGGCCTCAAGACATCCCCCTGACCAGGAGATCATCACACATGGCCCCAGGATCTGGCCTCAAGACATCCCCCTGACCAGGAGATCATCACACACGGCCCGAGGATCTGGCCTCAACACATCCCCCTGACCAGGAGATCCTCACACATGACCTCAGGATCTGGCCTTAACACATCTCCCCGATCAGGAGATCCTCACACACGGCCCCAGGATCTGGCCTCAACACTTCCCCGTGACCAGGAGATTATCACACACGACCCCGGGATCTGGCCTCAACACATCCCCCTGACCAGGAGATCATCACACACGGCCCCAGGATCTGGCCTCAACACATCCCCCTAACCAGGAGATCATCACACATGGTCCCACAACCCCGGGATCTGGCCTTGCACCAGGTTTGACTCCAACCCAGGGAAGAGCCCCGCTCCTGACTCCGGGTTATGTCCGAGTGAGCGCATGTGTGACCATAAAATCCGCGGCCACACCTAAAGCTCCTGCCCCCGTCTGGGCACCTGAAACGGCTTCGACTCGGGTAAATCTCCGGCCCGAAAATCCGGCAACGTGAAAACAGCTGAACATACAGCGTCGATTTAACCCCCTCAGAACCGGAGGGGGCAGAGAGGTCACGGTCACTCACAGCCTTCTAGGAAAGACAGAGATAAGTAATTGCTAGAAGGGCGATTCCCTAAACCAGACATGCTCAACCTGCGGCCCTGCAGCTGCTAAAACTACAACTCCCACAATGCACTGCTGTAGGCTGATAGCTGTGGAGTACCTGGGGGTGATCACTGTGAGTACATGGGGGTGGTCACTCTGGAGTACCTGGAGGGGGTGGTCACTCTGGAGTACCTGGGAGGGGGTGGTCACTCTGGAGTACCTGGGAGGGGGTGGTCACTCTGGAGTACCTGGGAGGGGTGGTCACTCTGGAGCACCTGGGAGGGGTGGTCACCTGGAGTACCTGGGAGGGGGTGGTCACTCTGGAGTACCTGGGAGGGTGGTCACTCTGGAGTACCTGGGAGGGGGTGGTCACCTGAGCACCTGGGAGGGTGGTCACCTGGAGTACCTGGGGGTGGTGGTCACCTGGAGTACCTGGGGGTGGTGGTCACCTGAGTACCTGGGGGTGGTGGTCACCTGGAGTACCTGGGGGTGGTGGTCACTCTGAAGCACCTGGGGTGGTGGTCACTCTGGAGTACCTGGGAGGGGGTCACTCTGGAGTACCTGGGAGGGGGTCACTCTGGAGTACCTGGGGGTGGTGGTCGCTCTGGGAGCACCTGGGGTGGTGGTCACCTGGAGTACCTGGGAGGGGGTCACTCTGGAGTACCTGGGAGGGGGTCACCTGGAGTACCTGGGGTGGGGTCACTCTGGAGTACCTGGGGTGGTGGTCACTCTGGAGTACCTGGGGTGGTGGTCACTCTGAGTACCTGGGGTGGTGGTCACTCTGAGTACCTGGGGTGGTGGTCACTCTGGAGTACCTGGGGTGGTGGAGTACACTCTGGAGTACCTGGGAGTACCTGGAGGGGTCACTCTGGAGTACCTGGGGTGGGGGTCACTCTGGAGTACCTGGGGTGGGGGGTCACTCTGGAGTACCTGGGGTGTTGGAGGTCACTATCAGATATCCAGGGGTCATCAGGGGTGTCGGGGTCACTATCAGATATCCAGGGGTCACTCGCGGGGTGTCGGAGGTCACTATCAGATATTCGGGTCACTGCGGGGTGTAGGGAGTCACTATCAGATATCCAGGGGTCACTGCGGGGTGTCGGGGGTCACTATCAGATATTCGGGGGTCATCACGGGGTGTCGGGGGTCACTATCAGATATCCAGGGGTCACTGCGGGGTGTCGGGGGTCACTATCAGATATTCGGGGGTCCTCGCGGGTGTAGGGGTCACTATCAGATATCCAGGGTCACTGGGGTTGTCGGGGTCACTATCAGATATTCGGGGTCCCCGGGTGTCAGGGGTCACTATCAGATATCCAGGGGTCACCGCGGGGTGTTGGGGGTTATTATCAGATATTTGGGGGTCGCCGCGGGGTGTCGGGGGTCACTATCAGATATTCGGGGGTCATCACGGGGTGTAGGGGGTCACTATCAGATATCCAGGGGTCACTGCGGGGTGTCGGGGGTCACTATCAGATATTCGGGGGTCACTGCGGGTTGTCGGAGTCACTATCAGATATTCGGGGGTCCACTGCGGGTTGTCGGGGTCACTATCAGATATTCGGGGGTCCACTGCGGGTTGTCGGGGTCACTATCAGATATTCGGGGGTCCCCGCGGGGTGTCGGGGGTCACTATCAGATATTCAGGTCCCCAAGGGTGTAGGGGTCACTATCAGATATCCAGGGGTCACTGCGGGTTGTCGGAGTCACTATCAGATATTCGGGGGTCCCCGCGAGGTGTCAGGGGTCACTATCAGATATCCAGGGGTCACTGCGGGGTGTCGGGGTCATTATCAGATATTTAGGGGTCGCCACGGGGTGTAGGGAGTCACTATCAGATATCCAGGGGTCACTGCGGGTGTCGGGGTCACTATCAGATATTCAGGGGTCATCACGGGGTGTCGGGGTCACTATCAGATATCCGGGGTCCCCGGGTGTAGGGGTCACTATCAGATATCCCGGGTCACTACGGGGTGTAGGAGTCACTATCAGATATCCAGGGGTCACTCGCGGGGTGTCGGGGTCACTATCAGATATTCGGGCTCTCACGGGTGTAGGAGTCACTATCAGATATCCAGGGGTCACCAGCGGGGTGTCGGGGGTCACTATCAGATATTCGGGGTCATCACGGGTGTCGGGGTCACTATCAGATATTCGGGGTCCCCAAGGTGTAGGGGTCACTATCAGATATCCCGGGGTCACTGCGGGTGTAGGAGTCACTATCAGATATCCAGGGTCACTGCGGGTGTCGGGGTCACTATCAGATATTCGGGGTCATCACGGGTGTCGGGGGTCACTATCAGATATTCGGGGTCCTCTCGGGTGTAGGGGGTCACTATCAGATATCCCGGGTCACTCGCGGGGTGTAGGGAGTCACTATCAGATATCCAGGGGTCACTGCGGGTGTCGGGGTCACTATCAGATATTCGGGGTCATCACGGGTGTCAGGGTCACTATCAGATATTCGGGTCCCCGGGGTGTAGGGGTCACTATCAGATATCCCGGGTCACTGCGGGTGTCGGGGTCACCATCAGATATTCAGGGTATCCGTTGGGTTTCGGGGTCACTATGGAGGTATTCGGGATCCCCGTGGGGTGTCGGGGGTCACCATCAGATATTCGGGGGTCCCCGCAGGGTGTCTGGGGTCACCATCAGACTTTCGGGGGTCATCACGGGGTGTCGGGGGTCACCATCAGATTTTCGGGGGTCATCACAGGGTGTCGGGGGTCACTATCAGATATTCGGGGGTCCCCACGGGGTGTCGGGGGTCACCATCAGATATTCGAGGATCCCCGCGCGGGGTGTCGGGGGTCACCATCAGATATTCAGGGGTCCCCGCGGGGTGTCACTATCAGATATTCGGGGGTCCCCGCAGGGTGTCGGGGGTCACTATCAGATATTCGGGGGTCCCTGCGGGGTGTCAGGGGTCACTATCAGATATTCAGGGGGCCTCAAGGGGTGTCGGGGGTCACCATCAGATATTCAGGGTTCCCCGCGGGGTGTCAGGGGTCACTATCAGATATTCGGGGTCCCCGCAGGTGTCGGGGGTCACTATCAGATATTCGGGGTCCCCTGCGTGTCAGGAGTCACTATCAGATATTCGGGTCCCCGCGGGTGTCACTATCAGATATTCGGGGTCCCCGCAGGGTGTCGGAGGTCACTATCAGATATTCGGGGGTCCTCGAGGTGTCGAGGTCACCATCAGATATTCGGGGTCCCTCACCGGCCCAGGGTCTCGATGTTGACCACCGCCGGCCCGCACCTCTCCGCCACGTCTGCTGCGAAGTTGAAGACTTTCCGGGGTTCGGGGCTCGGATTTCGGGGGTCACTGGGCGGGGTGAGTGGTTTGCCGCCTCCACCTGGAGCCTCGAGTCTGAACTCCGCCCCAACTCCACACACCAAGCCCTGCCCCGACAAGCGCCCCAATATACAGCGCTCCTGAACTCCGACACCCGCCCTCACCCGACCCTGCGCCCCGTGAACCATGGAAGTTGTCAGGACGTAAACCCGAATCACCAGAAAAGAGAGCCCGAGAGCTGACACCCCACACACCCGAGCACCGAACCCCACCACCAACCCGAGCCCATCTCCACAAGGAGGCCGCCATATTGTGTGCATAAACCACGCCCCCTGCAACAAACTTTATTGTCCGCGACAGAGGAAACACAAAACACAGACCAGAGGAGAGTGACAGGAGGAGCTGCTTCTCTGGGTATGACGTCACCGAAAGAGGCTGAGCCTCGATGATTGTGGGCGGAGCCTCACTGATTATTGACAGTCGTAAGGGGGCGGGGGATGTGTGCGGAAGCGGGGCTATTTAAATGAGACTAAGGGAGTGATGGTATTTCCATGGGACTGTATGTTGGAGGGGGGTGACAGTATTTACATGGGACTGTATATTGGAGGAGGGGTGACAGTATTTACATGGGACTGTATATTGGACGAGGGGTGACAGTATTTACATGGGACTGTATGTTGGAGGGGGGGCGGTATTTCCATGGGACTGTATGTTGGAGGGGGTGACAGTATTTACATGGGACTGTATGTTGGAGGAGGGGTGACAGTATTTACATGGGACTGTATGTTGGAGGAGGGGGTGACAGTATTTACATGGGACTGTATATTGGAGGAGGGGTGACAGTATTTACATGGGACTGTATGTTGGTGGAGGGGTGACGGTATTTACATGGGACTGTATGTTGGTGGAGGGGTGACGGTATTTACATGGGACTATTTACATGGGACTGTATGTTGGAGGAGGAGTAGTATTTACATAGGACGCTGTATGTTCCGTGGAAGGTAGCGGTATTACATAGGACTGTATATTGGGAGGAGAGGGTGACCCAGTATTTACATGCAGGACTGTATGTTGGTGGAGGAGTGACAGTATTTATCATGGGACTGTATGTTGGTGGAGGGGTGACGGTATTTCCATGGGACTGTATGTTGGAGGAGGGGTGACAGTATTTCCATGGGACTGTATGTTGGAGGGCGTATTACATGGGACTGTATGTTGGAGGAGGGTGACGTATTTACATGGGACTGTATGTTGGAGGTGACAGTATTTACATGGGACTGTATGTTGGAGGGTGATGGTATTTAAATGGGACTATGTTGGTGAGGGGTGACGGTATTTACATGGGACTGTATGTTGGAAGAGGGTGACAGTATTTCCATGGGACTGTATGTTGGAGGAGGGTGACAGTATTTCCATGGGACTTATGTTGAGGGGCGTATTTACATGGACTGTATGTTGGAGGAGGAGTGACAGTATTTACATGGGACTGTATGTTGGAGGGGCGCAGTATTTACATGGGACTGTATGTTGGAGGGGGGCGGTATTTACATGGGACTGTATGTTGGAGGAGGGGTGACAGTATTTCCATGGGACTGTATGTTGGAGGGGGGGGCGGTATTTACATGGGACTGTATGTTGGAGGGGTGATGGTATTTACATGGGACTGTATGTTGGGGGAGGGGTGACGGTATTTACATGGGACTGTATGTTGGAGGGGGGGTGACAGTATTTACATGGGACTGTATGTTGGAGGGGGGGTGATGGTATTTAAATGGGACTGTATGTTGGTGGAGGGGTGACGGTATTTACATGGGACTGTATGTTGGTGGAGGGGTGACGGTATTTCCATGGGACTGTATGTTGGAGGAGGGGTGACAGTATTTCCATGGGACTGTATGTTGGAGGGGGGGTGACGGTATTTACATGGGACTGTATGTTGGAGGAGGAGTGACAGTATTTACATGGGACTGTATGTTGGAGGGGGGTGACAGTATTTACATGGGACTGTATGTTGGAGGGGGGCGGTATTTACATGGGACTGTATGTTGGAGGAGGGGTGACAGTATTTCCATGGGACTGTATGTTGGAGGGGGCGGTATTTACATGGGACTGTATGTTGGAGGGGTGATGGTATTTACATGGGACTGTATGTTGGGGGAGGGGTGATGGTATTTACATGGGACTGTATGTTGGAGGAGGGGGTGACAGTATTTACATGGGACTGTATGTTGGAGGGGGGGCGGTATTTACATGGGACTGTATGTTGGAGGAGGGGTGACTGTATTTACATGGGACTGTATGTTGGAGGGGGGGCGGTATTTACATGGGACTGTATGTTGGAGGGGTGACGGTATTTACATGGGACTGTATGTTGGAGGAGGGGTGGGATGAGTATTTACATGGGACTGTATGTTGGAGGAGGGGGTGACAGTATTTACATGGGACTGTATGTTGGAGGGGGGGCGGTATTTACATGGGACTGTATGTTGGAGGAGGGGTGATGGTATTTACATGGGACTGTATGTTGGAGGGGGGCGGTATTTTCATGGGACTGTATGTTGGGGGCGGTATTTACATGGGACTGTAAACGCGCGATTCAGAAACGCCTAGGTGTGTTCCCAGCCTTAAGGATGTGACGGGTAAGACCTAAGCCCGTTATCCATACACAGACAGCTGTTTCGGGTGTGGCCTCTCATCAGTGCGGAGTAGGATTCTGGCGTTCACTGTGTTGTAGACCCAATACTGGGGCTCCACATTTATTTTGCATAATATGGTATTTACATGG
>JAKVIS010002196.1:0-24909 GCA_033119425.1 Bufotes viridis | reverse complement strand
CAGTTATTTGTGGCAAAGGCATTTAGTGGCCTATTTCAGCACAAAAAGAAAAATATGTTCTCAGTTCACTTCTGCAGTTATAGGTGTTAAAAGTGTTTAGTGGCCTATTTCAGTACAAAAAGAAAAATATATACGCATTTTACTATCACAGTTATTTGTGGTAAAAGCGTTTAGTGGCCTATTTCAGTACAAATAGAAAAATATATACACATTTCACTATTGCATTTTTTTGCGGTGAAAGCGTTTAGTGGCCTATTCCAGTACCAAAAGAAAAAATTATTTGTCGCTTTTAGAGGTGTTTTAATTTGCTTTTAATTTATTTAGTTCAGCTAAAAGTATGTCAGAATGAGGAGTGCCAAGCCATGCACAGAGGAATGGCAAAGGCCAAAATGTTTCTGGCGCAGGCAGAGGTCGCAGCAGAATATGGGGGCATGGGAGCAGGAGTCGCAGTGAGAGGCCTGAGCCCCCCTTGTTCGTCAGACAAAATCCTTAGTTGGCATGGCCCGGGAGCAGGCCCTGTGCCCTCACCTGTCCTCAACCTGCCTCTGTCCTTTGCTGTTCTCTCAGCCACATAAGTATTGTTTGCTGTGGGCTCAGGTCCACTATACATCAAGGACGAGCTACTAGAGGACAGTCAGCGGCTACTGCCCAGCCAAGATGTGGAGGAGACATCCGCCGCTTACTCCGCTAGGCGGGCAAGTAGTGATGAGGAGATTGGTGTGGGAGTTGGTGTTACGAGAGGTCAGGCTTCTGACCCAGAGACTGTAGAGGAGGACATCAGTGATGTGTAGACACTACTCGATGATGATGAAGCCGCACTTGGGAGCTGGGTGCAGAAGGAGAAGAGGGTGGCAGCTTGCCCGTGAGGCAGCGGCTTAGAGCAGCAGCCTATCTGCCTGGGAAAGTAGTTGTGCAGGGGTTCACGGGGGCAGCGGCGGTAGCAGTCAGTGAGTGCGGACTGTTGGGGGGAAAATCAACTCCTCGGCGGTGTGGCAGTTTGTTGTTAAGCCACTAGAGGAGGTGTTAGCATTACGGCACTACATATGCAGCGTCGCCATACAGTGACCTGAGAGAACTGTGGCTTCGATGTGATGGTCCAGCCTGCAGTAACACCCATTGCATCACCCAGTGGCACGCACCCGGTTTCAGGGAATCAAGGCTCCAACACCTCAACCAAAGAAAGGTTTCTATCATTTTCATCTTCTGCTGGTCCAGATGCTCCTGCTTCTCCTCCTCCTACTCCTCGTCAGTCATTCCATGAGCAATCGATAACTGAAGGGATTGCCACGAGAAAGCAGCATGCATGAAATCATCCAAAGGCGCAGAAGCTGAATGTGCTCCTGTCCAAGTTGCTGGTGCTTCAGCCCCTCCCTTTCCAAGTGGTGGACTCTGCACCTTTCAGAGAACTGATGGCTTGTGCAAAGCCAAGGTGGAGAGTCCTAAGCCATCATTTCTTAGAGAAAAAGGCAGTACCTGCCCTGCACAAATACGCAGATCAGAAGGTGGGCCAGTCCTTGAGCCTGTCGGTGTCTGCCAAAGTGCACATGGAGCTATAACTGCGGTCAGGGACAATACATGTCCTTTACGGCCCTGTGGGTGAATGTGGTTCCTGCACAGCCACACGAGCAACTGGGCCAGGTGACGCTGTTGCTGCTGCGACAATGTCCGCCTCTGCCTCCTCATCCTCCACCATGTCCTCAGTCTCCACTGCAGGGACAAGTCACAGTGCCCCTCCAGCATACCACATGTGCAAAGCATGGCGGTGTCATGCTGTTCTCTGCGACAACTGAAAATCGGAACCACGGTGACCGACATTGGGAAGAACATTGTGTTGGCGCTGCGTCAAGGAAGGGTGAGCCATGCGCGCTGCATGACACAGATGTTCAATCTGGTTGTCAAGCGGTTCCTGAAGTCTTCCACCCATTTGCAAGACATCCTAAAAATGGCCAGTAAACTTTGCATGCATCTCAGCCACTCGTACACCGCAAATCACACCCTTCTTGAGTTGCAGCGGCAGAACGGCATCCCCCAACATAGGCTTATATCCAATGTTTTCACCTGTTGGAATTCCACCCTCAAAATGTTGGACCGACTATAAGAATAGAGAAAGGCAATTAATGATTTTTTAAAGATGCAAACGGATAGGAGTACCCCCCTGTGTAACTTCGATGTCAGCCAGTGGCAGCTCATGCGTTACACCTGCCGCTTGCTCAGGCCCTTTGAGGATGCCACGTTATTTGTCAGTTGCCAGGACTACGGGATAAACAACGTCATTCCACTGCTTCTTGTCCTGGAAATAAGAGACTGGTTTCTTCTGGCTACCTGCCTCCGCTACTTCTCTGATGCTGCCACCCACCTGATGACACACATCTGATGCCAAGTGCTCCTTCTTTCCCCCACCTTTGTCAGCGGGTACTGGTATTGTCACCTACCGCCCCACTCTGTCACCGGGTCACTTTATGGTCTCCTGATGCTGCTGCTGCTGCCATTTCCAAACAATGTCACCTTGCCACTCTGGGGTATCCTCCTGATGCTGCTGCTTTTGCCACCTCCAGACTCATTCATTGGGCCACTCTGTGGTCTCCTCATGCTGCTGCCACATCCAGACTCTGTCATTGTGCCATTCGGTGGCCTCCTCATGCGGCTGCCAACTCCAGACTCTGTCATTATACCACTCAGTGGCCTCCTCATCCTGCTGCCAACTCTAGACTCGGTCATTGTGCCACTCGGTGGCCTTCTCCTAATGCTGCCACCTCCACACTATATCATTGAGCCACTCGGTGGCCTCCTCATAGTGCTACCAACTCCAGACTTTGTCATTGAGCCACTCGGTGGTCTTCTACTGATGCTACTACTGCTGCTACCAAGTTAAGCTGTAAATAATCTTGAGTTTTGGTGGAAATTGCTATCCCCAGATACTTCATTGTCTCAGAAATCGATAATCGACTAATCAAATTGCCAATGGATCCTCACAATTCATCTATTGGAAGAAAAGTAGTCTTAGCCCAATTAACCTCCAAACCAGAAGAATTGCAAAATAGATTGACTAACTCCATTACTCGAGGAAGTGTACTTTCTGTTTGATGGATAAAAAACAGAATATCATCTGCATTGAGAGATATACGGTCCTGCTTCCCCATTACCCCAAAACCAGCCACCCTTGAATTCTGCCTTATACTAACCGTAAGGGGTTCAATATGGATGTTAAACAGGAGAGGAGAGAGAGGACAACCTTGACGGGTGCCTCTCCCTAGTTCAAAACTCACAAGTCAACATATCATTAATCCTAATCCTGGAAGCCGGAGATTTGTATAGCAACTGTATCATTGCTATGAATTTGGGGCCAAAACCCATTTTTTTCATCACCTCCCAGAGAAATGCCCACTCGACCCTGTCGAACGCCTTAGTGGCGTCCAGCGACAGGATGGAGCGGGCGTCGCTCCCAGGAGACTGGATATTAGTGAAAAACCTGTGCAAATTATGATGGGTGCCCCTTCTCGGCATAAAACCATTTTGATCTGGATGAATAACAGAGGACAAGACCCTGGAAAGCCTCCTAGCCATGACTTTTGACAGTAACTTAACATCCGTATTTAGTAAGGAAATTGGTCTATAAGAGCTCAAATCCGCCCGAGTCTTTTTTTATTTTTTCGGGATTAGAACTATCAAAGCTTCCATCATGGACATTGGAAGGTCTCCTCCATATGATGCTTGAGAAAACACTTCTAGTAGGTGAGGAAGAATAGCATCACTATACTTACGGTAAAATTCATACGGAAGACGATCTAAACCTGGCGATGAGTTCCCAGAGATAGACTTCAAGGCCTCCTGGAGCTCCAAAAGGGTCACTTCTTTTTCCAGGGAATTTTTTTGAGTCTCCGTTAACATCGGAAGAGAAATTCTCTCCAGGAACAACCTCGCCAGGTCAGATAAAATACCAGGGGATGCTCTGTATATCTGGGAGAAATACTGCAGAAATGTATCTCTAATTCCCTCTGGATCTCGTATAATTACACCATCTAAGTTACGGATCAAAGTTATAGCTTTCTTTTTCTTCTCCTGTTGTGAAACTATTCTGGCTAAGAGCTTACCAGGGCGTCCAGTCTCTGAGAAATACTTTTGTCCTTTAAAAAATAATCTATGGTTTGGTTTTTCAATTATATATTCCTCAAGAGAACGGCTAGCTTTCTGCATTTCTTCCTTATTGTAATCCGTAGGTTGATTAATAAATCGCTCTGTTGTGGACGCCACAATCCTAACCAGTTCCTCCTCTTTTTTCCTAAATGTTTTTCTCATAGCAGTGATGTCGCTTATAAGAACCCCCCTTAAGTACGCTTTCAGGGCATCCCAAACTAAATTGATGTTAGCAGAAGGGAGATTCACCTCCCAAAAGGAGGATATAAGTAGCTTGGTAGAATGGTAGTTGTCCATAATAGTAAGCCAGTATGGATTCAGCTTAAAACCAAGCCCCATATTATCTTTATTCCCCCCGATGCGAACCTCAATTGATACAGGTGAATGGTCTGAAATTGTTCTCACTCCGTATTGTATCCTTTTGATATTGTTCAAATTACTCTCATTGGTAAACGCCAAATCCATCCTGGACATTGCTCTACCCCCCCTGCTAACACAGGAGTATACTCTCTTTCCTAGGCCAAGATGTTCCCATATATCCACCAAGCCAACCTCCAAACAAAACTGAGACAATGGGGAAGAACCAATATTCCTCCACAAATCTGCATCCAAGGTCAATCTGTCCATTTTAGGATCCATAACAGCATTACAATCTCCCATCAGGACAAGCTGACCTTCTGGCCTCTTTTCCAGAAATAGTAATAGTTGATTAAGTGGATAAACCGAGAACGGCGGGGGTATATAAAAAAATGCTAAAATATAGCTATGTCCATAAAGTCTACCATACAAGAAAATAAATCTACCCTGATCGTCTATGGAGGATTCTATTAACGTGAAATCTACAGAATGATGGATTAGGACTAGAGATGAGCGAACTTTAAAAAAAAGTTCGGCGTTCGGGTTGTGGTAATCGCCGCATCCCGTTATGGATTCCAGTACCGCGGACTATCGCGGCATATGGAATCCATATGGGGCTGCTTCCACCAACCCGAACTTTTGAACAGCCGAAGGACCTGGGGTGACGTCACCGTCATGTGATCAGTGCAGGGGGCGTGGCTCAACACTGGATTTGATCCCGTGCTGAGCCACGCCCCCTGCACTGATCACATGACAGTGACGTCACCCCAGGTCCTTCGGCTGTTCAATAGTTCAGGTTGGTGGAAGCCGCCCCTTATGGATTCCATATGCCGCGATAGTCCGCGGTAGTGGAATCCATAACGGGATGCGGCGATTACCACAACCCGAACGCCGAACTTTTTTTTAAAGTTCGCTCATCTCTAATTAGGACCGAAAAACCCCTTGAGGCGCTACTAAAAGTAGAATGATATGATTGTGCCATCCCGTTGTCAAACGAGACACGGTCTCATTAGTGAGATGGGTTTCCACTATGCAGATAATTGCAGGGAGAAATCTTTTTATTGCATCCATGATGGCTTGTCTCTTAACCCTCTCCCCAAGACCTCTAACATTCCAAGAGACAATTCTAATTGACATCAATCAAAAAAAGAGAAAAAAAAAACAAAAAACATACCCCTGCAAGGCGAGATCCCCCCCCCATTCCCCTCCCCATCCACTGGTCCGCCCGATCCTGTCAGCAAACCTCTACCTTCCGACCGTTCTCCCCCCACTAACCCCATCCCCCCCCCCATCCCCTCCATCACCAAGTTACAAAATTTCAGATGCCCATTCGTTCCATCCATTCTCGCGCTTGCTCCGGTCTTTAAAAAAATTGGGAAGTCCCGTTGTAGATCACTCTTAGCTTCGCTGGGTACTGTAAAGAATATTTGATGTCCTTAGCAGTCAAGTGTTTCTTGATCTCAGCAAAGCTTCTTCTTTTTTCTTGGGTCTCCCGAGCGAAATCGGGAAAAAATAGCAATCTGGTACCCTGATGTTCGATAGGTGAACATTCTCTTGCTCTTCTCAATATCGTGTCTCTATCCATAGACAGTAACAGCTTCATTAGGATTGCTTGCGGCGGTTTCCCTGGAATAGGTTTCCCCCCTGGAATACGATGAGCTCTTTCTATTTGAAACATAGAAGAGAAATGTTCATTGCCCAAATTTTTAAAAATCACATCTTTAAGTTGTTCAATCAACTGCCGGCCTTCAACTCCTTCTGGGAATCCGACTATACGAATATTATATCGCCTTGTTCTATTTTCCAGATCCTCAAGCTTAGTTTGTAAATGACGGTTTTCTGAGGCAAGGGTCAGGGTCTTTGAATTTAACATATCAACGTCGGATTGCAGAGAGTCAACCGTCTTCTCCACATTAAGAACTCGATCTCGGATTTTGGCCAGATCTTCCCTTATTAAGGATATGTCGCTCTGCATTGACCCCAATTGGGTAGCCATTCCTTGCATTAAAGTACCGTTGTTTTTTACAGCGCACAGAATTTTTTCCAAAGCTGAGGGATCATGTTCAGTTTCTGCCGCTGTTGCTGTTTGCTCTCTGGGTGTGAGCCACTGGAGGGCTCCTGTCGTGCCTCCTGCCGTGCTTCCTGTCCACCTTCCGCTCCCCCGTTCTCTGGTTTGTTACACCCCAAGGCTCTCCCCTCCACCTGTTCCTCCGATTGTTCCGGTTCTCCCCTGGCTGCATCTGGATCCCTCTGCCCTTCTCCGATTTGCCTCCTGCCTCCATGCTCCCTGTCCTTCAGCGCATTGATCTGGATCACTCCTGATGAGCTTTCTGCTTCCATCTGCCCCCGTCCTGGTGGGTGAAGACGCCGGACACGTGAGATTCCGTGTATATGTGCGATCTTGTGCGATTTTGTGTATTCAACTCTGTTTTCCCTCGTTCCTCCACCTGTGTTGTTTCTTCACCCTGTGATGCGCTGTTCCCTGCAATCTCTTGTCCTCTTTTTGAAAGTGAATTATTAAGAGGCAGAGGTGGAAAGAAAGGAAACTAGAGCTAAAGGGGAAAAAAAAAAAAGGGCAGAAAAAAAAGCAGAACCAGTGTTAAAGATAAAGCAAATAACAGGGGGGAAAAAAAAGAAAAAAAGAAAAGAGAGAGAGAGAAAGAGAGTAACAAAATAAAGGGGAAAAACAAATCCTTAAAAAAAAGAAGGAGAAAAGAAGTGATAAAGGTGCAAAGGAGAGGGGGATAAAGAAGAGAAAGAGAGAAGGAAAGAGGAAAAAAAGGGGGAAAATAGCAAAGGGGAAAAAAAAAAAAGCAAAGAGGAGGAGAAGAGGGAAGAAAGAAAGAAAAAGAAGGAAAGAATAAGGAAAAAAAATAAAATAAGATAAAAAAAGAGAGGGGGAAAAAAAGGAGGTTTAAAATAACCACAAATGGCTCAGAAGCGGCGGTCAGTGGACACTTCTGGAACAAAGATAGGGGCTAAGGCCTTAGAGGGGAAAATTTATACATTTTTGAAATCCCCTGCCTCAAATGAAAAGGGACTGCTTAAAGGGAAACCAAGTGTAAACCTTAAGAAAAATGTTACTATTCCTCAAGCAGAAGAACTTTCTGAAGATGGGCTATCAGAGGTAGACCTGGAAAGAGGGGAGGAAAGCCTGCTAATACGAACTGACAAATATATATCAGATGTAGAGTTGAGCGAACACCTGGATGTTCGGGTTCGAGAAGTACGGTCATTTGACAGTAAAAAGAGGTTAATGTCTCCCATCAATAAAGCAGACGATGAAACAAAATATAGGCCCCTGACAACCAGACAATGTAGAGGTCATTTGACAGTATAAAGAGTTTAATGTCTCCCACCAATGCAGCAAGCTATGAAACAAAATATAGGCCCCTGACAACCAGACAATGGGGCCGTCATTTGACAGTAAAAAGAGGATAATGTCACCCGCCAAAGCAGCAGGCGATTAACAGAATTTTAGGCCCCTGACACCCATACAGAAGAGGGGTTCATTTAACTTGGGGTTGCCCCCAAAATTATGGTACAATTAAAAAAAGAGGATTCAATAAAGAAGTGCCCTGGAGTACAAGAATGTATGGTTGAGGGCGAGGCAGTTAGAAATGTTTTTTCTGCACAAGGTACGGACAAGTCCTGCTAACACGTTCCCTGTCAACTGGTGGTGCAGTTTGCTGTGGCGCGGTGACAAAACTTTTCCACATCTTGGCCATGTGAACCCTGCTGTCTGAGCAGTTGGCCTGGAAAGGGCTAGAGGGCTGCAAATAGCATGCAAATAGCATGCAAATGTAGGTAAATCCCCTGCAAACAAATGTGGATAGGGAAATGACTTAAAATAAAATTAAATAAATAAAAATTTACCAATATCAATTGGCAACTTGGAGGAGGTGGAATTGGAGGTTGGGGGGGCGTCAGGTGGGAATGCTATGGGAGTTGAAGTTCTCATCACAGCCAAAAAGGATTCATGTCTGCCTGCAATGCGACAGGCCCCATTCACAGACTCAGGGCCATGGCAACCAAACATGGGAGTTGAAGTTCACATCACAGCCAAGAAGGATTCATGTCTGCCAGCAGTGTCAAAGGCCTCACTCACAGACTCAGGCCAATAGCAACCATACATGGGAGTTGAAGTTGTCATCACAGCCAAGAAGGAATCATGTCTGACTGTAGGGCCACAGGCCTCATTCAAACATTCAGGCCCACGGGACCCACAAAGAGGAGAGTTAAAATCATGCCAAGACAGTATTGATTTCACCCAGCAATGCCACAGGCCTCATTTACAGATTCAGACCCATGTCACCCATAAAGAGGAGAGTTACAATCATGCCAAAACAGTATTGATTTTTTTTTTGAACAGTAGTGCCACAAGCCTCATTCACTAATTCAAGACCATGGTACTCACAAAGAGGAGAGCGGTCCCATAACAGCAACACAGGCCTCAGGTCAACCTGCAATGGAATAGGCCATTATCATTTATTTAGACCCCTGACACCCAGGTCATCCGAACTCGCCCCGAACTTCACCCCGAACCAGAACCCCATTGAAGTAAATGGGGATCCACATTTTTGGGCACTAAAAAGGCTGTGAAATAGCCCTGGAAAGGGCTAGAGGGCTGCAAATAGCATGCAAATGTAGGTAAATCCCCTGCAAACAAATGTGGATAGGGAAATGACTTAAAATAAAATTAAATAAATAAAAATGAACCAATATCAATTGGCAACTTGGAGGAGGAGGTGGAATTGGAGGTTGGGGTGGCATCAGGTGGAAATGCTATGGAAGTTGAAGTTCTCATCACAGCCAAAAAGGATTCATAACAAAACGGAATTAGATAATTGGGTGGCTCACTCTGGAAGTATCTGAATTGGGTGCTACAAATCCTGAAGGAACTCACCTCCCCAAAAAATTTAATTTACTAGAGAATTGTGGTTAGGACGAGCACACCTCATATGGATCCCAAATGGATAGAGTTTTTGGTATATATAATATCTAAACCAACTTCTTTTGTTTAAAAATTTACACAAATATTTATTAAAACACCATAAAAAGTATTACAGTAAATTAGCTGTTTAAATTCATACCAAACGCCATTGAGCTATTTCAGTACAAACCAAAAATACTAATTCAATGGTAAAGAATTAGTAGATTGTTAAATTATAGATCCATAAAACTGCTCAATCAACTCATCCGTATATAAACAAATAACAATGCATATATTGATGTTTGTCCCCTCTGTTCAGTACATGGTCTGGATGACGACCGTATAACAAAAGTCCATCATCTCCTATTTGCCATGCACATATACAAACGGCTGGGGGAAACTGAGAAGTTACTACTTCTATGTCGTTTCAAAAGTGCTCTGTGCGTTAATTGACAATGGAAATGCTATTAGTTTGTTGTTACTCTTTTGTATCCCGCTGGTGGGTACGCATAAGTGACGACCACAAGTCAAAAGTCCATCATCTTATTATTCACCCTTGTGGATATCGATAATGCAAATCCAAAATGCCTTTAAGTAAAGTGCACTGTGCATCAGTTAGTTGTTTATAATTTCATGCTTTCTAATGTCCTCCTTTAGTGAGGTAAGGTTGGATTAAAGTTGACAACATTTAAATCATGCTGGTATTCTCTGTTTGGCTGGAGGATTTCTATCTATAGTTCAGGTGACAGTCTGTAAGTCCAAAGATGCAAGCCGCTGCAACCACTGGCGTCCCACGTGGAATGCCGCGCGATCTTGCCTTACCTCCTCCGGCGCTTCTATGTAGGCCACCGCAGTGTCGTACACTTATCTTTCTTTTCTATTCCCGATCTGACTGCTGGATTGGGAGCGCTCCCGGATAGTATCCTGCGGGGTCTCGGGCACCAAACGCGTTGCCGGACTAGCGTGTCCCTTCCTCAGTGGTGAAGACCACACCGCTTCTCTCTCCTGAAATATATAACCTCCATTTATGTTCCGTTGGTGCAATGTAAGATCCGGAATGGATCACATCCAATATGTTCCTCAGAGGAGATCTGTTGTATAGTGGTATTGATACTGTCATTAAATCTGACCGGCATATACATTAAAGTACATAAAAGCATGTATACACATAAACATATGGAGAATACAGTAAAAATAGGTTTAAATAAAAAACATGATAAAAATCATACTCAAAAATCCTAATAAAAAGATTTTTATATACATAAAAGTGTCGGTTTATTTATTTTATTGAGATGCCTTCAAGGAACTCTTCAAAAAAAAATTTTTTCTTGATATCCAGATGATTTGTGTGTCTTCTGGAGGATTAATCTGACTCATAAGGAAATTCTTTGAGATGTTTGAATAGTGGATCTTCCTCCCCAAGAGGGGACCCAGAGAACTTTGTCACTCTAAGGTCTCCTGTCGGTGAGGAAGATCCACCAGCTACAGGAAACCGAATATTTCAAAGTCTGCATTCAGTCCATTTGGTACCATGCAGTCAAAGTCAAATATTCTTCTTGATTCTATACGTGACATTCTGCTTATATGGTCTCCTCCCCTCCAATGTCGTTCTACACGTTCTAAGGCTGTATATGTTAAACATGTAGGGTCTTTGTTGTGAACCTTTTTGAAGTGGTGGGATAAGGTGTGTTTTTCATACCCTTTTCTGATGTTATTGATGTGTTCAGCAACTCTTGTTTTCAAAGTCCTTTTGGTCCTGCCAACATATTGTTTGTTACATGGACAGCTGATTAAATAAATTACATTAGTAGAGTTGCATGATAAATATTCCTTTATTTTGTGTGTGTATGAATTGTTGGATGATTCCACTTTTGTTGTTTTTTTTGGAAATTTTGTGGCCTTACAGTTTATACACTTGCCACACCTATAGAAGCCCTTAATTCCCGTCCATTTTTGTATACTATTATTTGGGTTTTTAAAATTCCTCACTGTGGGGGCTACTTTGAGTCCTAAGTTAGGTGCTTTTGTGAATGTAATTAGGGGGGTAACAGGCAAAAGGGTACCTATAGTCTTATCATTCTGTATCAGATGCCAATGTTTATGTAATACTTTACGTATTTCTTTATGTTTGACATTATATGGTAAGATTATACAGATTTGATCTTCATCTTTTTTTGTATTTCTCCCTTTTTTATCCTCAAAAAATTGGGATCTCTCTAGATTTCTCGTTTTAGTAAGAGCTTCATCTATAACGTGTATAGGGTACTGTTTTATCAAGAATTCTGTGCGCATCTTTTCTGCCTCGATTTCAAAATCAGATTCTTTGGTGCAATTCCTTCTGATCCTTCTAAACTGACCAAATGGGATGTTTATCAACCAATTTGGTAGATGACAGCTATCATAATATATATAGCTGTTTTTATTGACAGTCTTCTGAAAGGTATTGCATATCAAGGCCTCTCTTTCTATACTTATTTCTAAATCAAGAAATTCTACCTTATTTCTACTTGTTGTTGATGTAAAACGTAAGTTTCTATCATTGTTATTAATGTCTTCTATAAAGGCATTCAGGATTCTTCTCCCCTGCCCAAATAAACAAGATATCGTCTATATACCTCCGCCAGAGCACCAGATTCGTCCCGAGTCTTGGTGTGATCTTCTCTTGTTCCCAGTCAGCCATAAAGAGGTTGGCATAACTCGGGGCGAATCTGGTGCCCATGGCGGTCCCCCGTGTCTGTAGATAAAAGTTGGACTCGTAATAGAAATAATTATGGGAGAGAATGAGTGTTACTAGTTCCTTTAGGTACTCTATTTGCTCAGTCTTCATTTCACTGTTTAATTGCAGTTGTCTTGTCATAGATTCTACACCTTTTTGGTGATCAATTATGGTGTATAATGACTGAACATCCAGAGTACCCAGTATCCAGTCTCGCTGTACTTTAATTTTTTCCACTATCTCTATTATTTGAGTGGTATCTTTCACATATGATTTCATTTTTTTCTAAGTTCTTAGTCCCCTCAGAAACAAACCACAACCAGAGAGAACAAGCACACACAGATAGGAGCAATGAAGAGAATAGAGAACAATATAATCACAATCACAAACAGAGATTTGCTATACCAGTGAGCAACAGATTTGAAATACTAAATGAACACCATTTTTTAGACAAGACCCCCCCACACCACAGAACAAGACACAGGACACCATCCCCGAGAGAACCAGAGTGGACACAATCCCAGACACGACACCCATACAACTTAAAGAGGACCTTTCATCACCCTAACAAATCTAAACTAAGTATACATACATGGAGAGCGGCGCCCAGGGATCTCCCTGCACTTACTATTATCCCTGGGCGCCGCTCCGTTCTCCCGGTATGTCCTCCGGTGACTTCAGCTCTCCGTCTCAACTGGGAGGAGCCTGCCCTTGTTCTCCTGGGCGTCTCCTTCTCCCAGGCTGTAGCGCTGACCAACCGCAGCGCTCAGCTCATAGCCTGGGAGAAGAAAAAATCTAAAAACTATCCGAGGAATGAAATTAGTCACGACATAGCAGCTTTTAGGAAAAATGTAGAAAAAGATATAAATAAAATGAGTAATACTGGAGGTAAGAATAATCTGACAAGAGGGGAGATGAAAGGTATGAGGGAATTACAAGGAGAAAACAATATCACTATACGCCCAGCCGATAAAGGCGGGGCTATAGTGATTTTGAATACTGAACAATACAATAAAGAAAGTTTGAGACAACTAGAGGACATAACCACATACAGAAAATTACCCTCTGACCCTACTGACATATTCAGTAATAATTTAGAAAAATTGAGTACTAGCGGCCTAGAAAAGAACATCTTATCCAAAGATGAATTTCTTTTTATTACCAATACACCAAAAAGGATACCAGTATTTTATCACCTGCCTAAGGTACATAAGGATCCTCAGAATCCCCCAGGACGCCCGATTATTTCGGGAATTGGGTCTATAACATCCAATTTATCACAATATGTAGATCGAATGCTTCAACCCACTGTGAAAAAAATGAAATCTTATGTGAAAGATACCACTCAAATAATAGAGATAGTGGAAAAAATGAAAGTACAGTGAGACTGGATACTGGGTACTCTGGATGTTCAGTCATTATACACCATAATTGATCACCAAAAAGGTGTAGAATCTATGACAAGACAACTGCAATTAAACAGTGAAATGAAGACTGAGCAAATAGAGTACCTAAAGGAACTAGTAGCACTCATTCTCTCCCATAATTATTTCTATTACGAGTCCAACTTTTATCTACAGACACGGGGGACCGCCATGGGCACCAGATTCGCCCCGAGTTATGCCAACCTCTTTATGGCTGACTGGGAACAAGAGAAGATCACACCAAGACTCGGGACGAATCTGGTGCTCTGGCGGAGGTATATAGACGATATCTTGTTTATTTGGGCAGGGGGAGAAGAATCCCTGAATGCCTTTATAGAAGACATTAATAACAATGATAGAAACTTACGTTTTACATCAACAACAAGTAGAAATAAGGTAGAATTTCTTGATTTAGAAATAAGTATAGAAAGAGAGGCCTTGATATGCAATACCTTTCAGAAGACTGTCAATAAAAACAGCTATATATATTATGATAGCTGTCATCTACCAAATTGGTTGATAAACATCCCATTTGGTCAGTTTAGAAGGATCAGAAGGAATTGCACCAAAGAATCTGATTTTGAAATCGAGGCAGAAAAGATGCGCACAGAATTCTTGATAAAACAATACCCTATACACGTTATAGATGAAGCTCTTACTAAAACGAGAAATCTAGAGAGATCCCAATTTTTTGAGGATAAAAAGGGAGAAATACAAAAAAAGATGAAGATCAAATCCGTATAATCTTACCATATAATGTCAAACATAAAGAAATACGTAAAGTATTACATAAACATTGGCATCTGATACAGAATGATAAGACTATAGGTACCCTTTTGCCTGTTACCCCCCTAATTACATTCACAAAAGCACCTAACTTAGGACTCAAAGTAGCCCCCACAGTGAGGAATTTTAAAAACTGTAAGGCCACAAAATTTCCAAAAAAAACAACAAAAGTGGAATCATCCAACAATTCATACACACACGAAATAAAGGAATATTTATCATGCAACTCTACTAATGTAATTTATTTAATCAGCTGTCCATGTAACAAACAATATGTTGGCAGGACCAAAAGGACTTTGAAAACAAGAGTTGCTGAACACATCAATAACATCAGAAAAGGGTATGAAAAACACACCTTATCCCACCACTTCAAAAAGGTTCACAACAAAGACCCTACATGTATTACATATACAGCCTTAGAACGTGTAGAACGACATTGGAGGGGAGGAGACCATATAAGCAGAATGTCACGTATAGAATCAAGAAGAATATTTGACTTTGACTGCATGGTACCAAATGGACTGAATGCAGACTTTGAAATATTCGGTTTCCTGTAGCTGGTGGATCTTCCTCACCGACAGGAGACCTTAGAGTGACAAAGTTCTCTGGGTCCCCTCTTGGGGAGGAAGATCCACTATTCAAACATCTCAAAGAATTTCCTTATGAGTCAGAGTAATCCTCCAGAAGACACACAAATCATCTGGATATCAAGAAAAATTTTTTTTTGAAGAGTTCCTTGAAGGCCTCTCAATAAAATAAATAAACCGACACTTTTATGTATATAAAAATCTTTTTATTAGGATTTTTGAGTATGATTTTTATCATGTTTTTTATTTAAACCTATTTTTACTGTATTCTCCATATGTTTATGTGTATACATGCTTTTATGTACTTTAATGTATATGCCGGTCAGATTTAATGACAGTATCAATACCACTATACAACAGATCTCCTCTGAGGAACATATTGGATGTGATCCATTCCGGATCTTACATTGCACCAACGGAACATAAATGGAGGTTATATATTTCAGGAAGAGAAGCGGTGTGGTCTTCACCACTGAGGAAGGGACACGCTAGTCCCGAAACGCGTTTGGTGCCCGAGACCCCCGCAGGATACTATCCGGGAGCGCTCCCCAATCCAGCAGTCAGATCGGGAATAGAAAAGAAAGATAAGTGTACGACACTGCGGTGGCCTACATAGAAGCGCCGGAGGAGGTAAGGCAAGATCGCGCGGCATTCCACGTGGGACGCCAGTGGTTGCAGCGGCTTGCATCTTTGGACTTACAGACTGCCACCTGAACTATAGATAGAAATCCTCCAGCCAAACAGAGAATACCAGCATGATTTAAATGTTGTCAACTTTAATCCAACCTTACCTCACTAAAGGAGGACATTAGAAAGCATGAAATTATAAACAACTAACTGATGCACAGTGCACTTTACTTAAAGGCATTTTGGATTTGCATTATCAATATCCACAAGGGTGAATAATAAGATGATGGACTTTTGACTTGTGGTCGTCACTTATGCGTACCCACCAGCGGGATACAAAAGAGTGACAACAAACTAATAGCATTTCCATTGTCAATTAACGCACAGAGCACTTTTGAAACGACATAGAAGTAGTAACTTCTCAGTTTCCCCAGCCGTTTGTATATGTGCATGGCAAATAGGAGATGATGGACTTTTTGTTATACGGTTGTCATCCAGACCATGTACTGAACAGAGGGGACAAACATCAATATATGCATTGTTATTTGTTTATATACGGATGAGTTGATTGAGCAGTTTTATGGATCTATAATTTAACAATCTACTAATTCTTTACCATTGAATTAGTATTTTTGGTTTGTATTGAAATAGCTCAATGGCGTTTGGTATGAATTTAAACAGCTAATTTACTGTAATACTTTTTATGGTGTTTTAATAAATATTTGTGTAAATTTTTAAACAAAAGAAGTTGGTTTAGATATTATATATACCAAAAACTCTATCCATTTGGGATCCATATGAGGTGTGCTCGTCCTAACCACAATTCTCTAGTAAACAAAAAGGATTCATGTCTGCCTAAAGTGCCACATGCCTCATTCACAGACTCGGGGCCATGGCACCCGCAAAGAGTAGAGCGGTCCCATAACAGCAACAAAGGCCTCACGTCAACCTGCAATGGAACAAGCCATTATCATTTATATAGGCCCCTGACACCCAGACAGAGTAGAGGTCATTTGACCATAAAAAGAGTTTAATGTCTCTCACCCAGACAGCAAGCAATTAAACGAAATATAGGCCACTGACACCCACACAATGGGGCGGCCATTAGACAGTAAAAAGAGTTTAATATCTTCCACCAAGACAACAAATGATTAAACGACATATAGGCCCCTGACACCCACACAATTGCGAAGTCATTTGACAGCAAAAAGAGGTAAATGTCTGCCACCAAGACAGCAAGCAAGTACGTGAAATTTAGGCCCCTGACACCCAAACAATGGGGCGGTCATTAGACAGCAAAAAGAGTTAAATGTCTGCCACCAAGACAGCAAGCAATTAAACGACATATAGGCCCTTGACACCCAGACAATGGGGCGGTCATTAGACAGTAAAAAGTGTTAAATGTCTGCCACCAAGACAGCAAGCAAGTACGTGAACGTTAGGCCCCTGACACGCAGACAGAGGAGAGAGGTCCCATAGCAGCAAAAGAGGCATCCTGTCACCCACCAACGGAGAAGGCCACTTTTAGTTATTTATAGAGATGAGCGAACACCTGGAAGTTCGGGTTCGGGAAGTTCGGCCGAACTTCTCGAAAATGTTCGGGTTCGGGATCCGAACTCGACCCGAACTTTATCCCGAACCCGAACCCCATTGAAGTCAATGGGGACCAGAACTTTTAGGCAATAAAAAGGCTGTAAAATAGTCCAGGAATGGGCTAGAGGGCTACCAAAGGCAGCAGAATGTAGGTAAATCCCCTGCAAACAAATGTGGATAGGGAAATGAATTAAAATAAAATAAAATAAATAAAATTTAACCAATATCAATTGGAGAGAGGTCTCACTGCAAGGAATCATGCGTCATATCACTCAACACTGAAGAAGGCCACTTTCAGTTATTTTGGCCCCAGCACCCAGACAGAGGAGAGAGGTCCCACAGCAAGGAATCATGCGTCATATCACCCACCACTGGAGAAGGCCACTTTCAGTTATTTCGGCCCCAGCACCCAGACAGAGGAGAGAGGTCCCACAGCAAAGAATCATGCGTCATATCACCCACCACTGGAGAAGGCCACTTTCAGTTATTTCGGCCAGGCACCCAGACCGAGGAGAGAGGTCCCACAGCAAGGAATCATGCGTCATATCACCCACCACCGGAGAAGGCCACTTTCAGTTATTTCGGCCCCACCACCCAGACCGAGGAGTCATAAAATGCTAACACTGGCCACGTGGACAATTTGGAGACCCAGAAGTTGAATGGGGCCGAACCATCAGTCAGTACGTGGAGGGGTGTGCAGACGTACTGTTCAACCATGTTAGTGAAATGCTGCCTCCTGCTAACACGTTCCGTATCAGGTGGTGGTGTAGTTAGCCGTGGCGTGGAGACAAAACTTTTCCACATTTCTGCCATGCTAACCCTGCCCTCAGAGGAGCTGGCCGTGACACAGCTGCGTTGGCGACCTCTTGATCCTCCTCTGCTTTCACCTTGGGCTTCCACCTGTTCCGCTGTGACATTTGGGAATGCTCTCAGGAGTGCCTCTACCAGCGTGCGCTGGAACTCGCGCATCTTCCTATCACGCTCCAGTGCAGGAAATAAGGTGGGCACATTGTCTTTGTACCGGGGATCCAGCAGGGTGGCAACCCAGTAGTCCGCACACGTTAAAATGTGGGCAACTCTGCTGTCGTTGTGCAGGCACTGCAGCATGTAGTCGCTCATGTGTGCCAGGCTCCCCAGAGGTAAGGACAAGCTGTCTTCTGTGGGAGGCGTATCGTCATCGTCCTCCGTATCCCCCCAGCCACGCACCAGTGATGGGCCTGAGCTGTGTCGGGAGCCACCCCGCTGCGAACCTGCTTCATCCTCATCCTCCTCCACCTCCTCCCCATCCTCCTCGTCCTCCAGTAGTGGGCCCTGGCTGGCCACATGTGTACCTGGCCTCTGCTGTTGCAAAAAACCTCCCTCTGAGCCATTTCTAACAGACTGGCCTGAAAGTGCTAAAAATGACCCCTCATCCTCCTCCTCCTCCTCCTCCTGGGCCACCTTCTCTTCCATCATCGCCCTAAGCGTTTTCTCAAGGAGACATAGAAGTGGTATTGTAACACTGATAACGGTGTCATCGCCACTGGCGATGTTGGTGGAGTACTAGAAACAGCGCAACAGGGCACACAGGTCTCGCATGGAGGCCCAATCATTGGTGTTGAAGTGGTGCTGTTCCGCAGTGCGACTGATGCGTGCGTGCTGCAGCTGAAACTCCACTATGGCCTGCTGCTGCTCGCACAGTCTCTCCAGCATGTGCAAGGTGGAGTTCCACCTGGTGGGCACGTCGCATATGAGGCGGTGAGCGGGAAGGCCGAAGTTCCGCTGTAGCACAGACAGGTGAGCAGCGGCAGGATGTGAACGCCGGAAGCGCGCACAGACGGCCCTCACTTTATGCAGCAGCTCTGACATGTCGGGGTAGTTGTGAATGAACTTCTGCACCACCAAATTCAGCACATGCGCCAGGCAAGGGATGTGCGTCAAACCGGCTAGTCCCAGAGCTGCGACGAGATTTCGCCCATTATCGCACACCACCAGGCCGGGCTTGAGGCCCACCGGCAGAAACCACTGGTCGGTCTGTTGTTCAATACCCGCCACAACTCCTGCGCGGTGTGGGGCCTGTCCCCCAAACATATGAGTTTCAGAATGGCCTGCTGACGTTTACCCGGGCTGTGCTGAAGTTGGTGGTGAAGGTGTGTGGCTGACTGGATGAGCTGGTGGAAGCAGAGGAGGAGGAAGCCGAGTAGGAGGAGGAGGCTACAGGAGGCAAAGAATGATGCCCTGCGATCCTTGGCGGCGGAAGGACGTGCGCCAAGGAACTCTCCGCCTGGGGCCAGCCGCCACTACATTTACCCAGTGTGCAGTTAGGGAGATATAGCGTCCCTGGCCGTGCTTACTGGTCCACGTATCTGTGGTTAGGTGGACCTTGCCACAGATGGCGTTGCGCAGTGCACACTTGATTTTATCGGATACTTGGTTGTGCAGGAAGGCACGGCTGTCTTGGAGAAGTAGTGGCGGCTGGGAACAACATACTGTGGGACAGCCATGGACATCAGCTGTTTGAAGCTGTCTGTGTCCACCAGCCTGAATGACAGCATTTCAAAGGCCAGTAGTTTAGAAATGCTGGCATTCAGGCCCAGAGGCTCGAGGGTGGCTAGGTGGGAATTTACGCTTTCTCTCCAAGGTTTGTGAGATGGAGAGCTGAACGCTGCCGAGTGACATGGTGGAGATGCTTGGTGACGCAGGTGGTTGTGTCGGTGGCACATCCTCTGTTTGGTGGGCGGCAGGTGCCAACGTTCCTCCCGAGGCGGAGGAAGAGGCCGAGGCAGCAGCAGAAGAGGGAAGCAGGGGGAGCCAGAGTAAGTTCCTTGCTTTTAAGGTGTTTACTCCACTGCAGTTCATGCTTTGCATGTAGATGTCTGGTCATGCAGGTTGTGCTAAGGTTCAGAACGTTAATGCCTCGCTTCAGGATCTGATGGCACAGCGTGCAAACCACCTGGGTCTTGTCGTCAGCACACTGTTTAAAGAAGTGCCATGCCAGGGAACTACTTGAAGCTTCCTTTGGGGTGCTCGTTCCCTGGTGGCAGTGGCCAGTATCAGGCGAACTCTCTTGGCGGCGGCTGTTCTGCTTTTGCCCCCTGCTCCCTCTTTTGCTATGCTGTTGGCTCGGTCTCACCACTGCCTCTTCCTCTGAACTATGAAATCTGTGGCACGACCTTCATTCCATGTGCGGTCTAGGACCCCATCGTCCCCTGCATCGTCTTCCACACAGTCTTCCTCCCTGACCTCCTGTTCGGTCTGCACACTGCAGAAAGATGCAGCAGTTGGCACCTGTGTTTCGTCATCATCAGAGACGTGCGGACTCGATGAGGTGGTATTCCCATGTCCTCATCATCAGGAAACATCAGTGGTTGTGCATCAGTGCATTCTATGTCTTCCACCACTGGGGAAGGGCTAGGTGGATTCCCTTGGAAAACCCTGCCAGCAGAGTCTTCAAACAGCATAAGAGACTGCTGCATAACTTGAGGCTCTGACAGTTTCCCTGATATGCATGGGGGTGATGTGACAGACTGATGGGCTTGGTTTTCAGGTGCCACCTGTGCGCTTTCTGCAGAAGACTGGGTGGGAGATAATGTTGTGAACGTGCTGGATCCACTGTCGGCCACCCAATTGACTAGCGCCTGTACCTGCTCAGGCCTTACCATCCTTAGAAGCGGCATTGGGCCCCACCAAATATCGCTGTAAATTCTGGCGGGTACTGGAACCTGAGGTAGTTGGTTCACTAGAACGTGTGGCTGTGGCAGAATGGCCACGTCCTCTCCCAGCACCAGAGGGTACACTAACACCACCACGACCGCGTCCGCGTCCTTTACTAGATGTTTTCCTCATTGTTACCATTCACGAAGCACCACAATAAGAAAAAAAATATTTGGCCCAATGTATTGATTTCAAATTCAGACCTTTTTTTACAGGCACCTAACACTATCTGCCTATTTATGTAGCGTATTACACTAATCCAGGCACAGTAGTAACCACTGATTTAGGGGAATATCTCCTTTAGGGCTAGTATTTAGGCTCTGGATGAAAGGTATCCTTTTATGGACAGATTTACACTTGGTCTGCAACAGCTCGAACACCAGATTCAGGGTATTGCTATTTTGGCAATTGAATTTCACCCCAGAACAAAATATATGTTTTGGCGGACACTATTATACTTTGCCAGCCACAGCTGAAACCTCTGATTTATGGTATTGCTATTTTGGCAATTGAATTTAACCCCAGAACAAAATATATGTTTTGGCGGACACTATGAATCTTGGCCTGCAACAGCTGGGACACCAGATTCAGGGTATTGCTATTTTGGCAATTGAATTTCACCCCAGAACAAAATATATGTTTTGGCGGACACTATTAAACTTGGCCAGCCACAGCTGAAACCACTGATTTATGGTATTGCTATTTTGGCAATTGAATTTCACCCCAGAACAAAATATATACTTTTGGCGGACACTATTAAACTTTGCCAGCCACAGCTGAAACCACTGATTTAGGGTATTGCTATTTTGGCAATTGAATTTCACCCCAGAACAAAATATACCCTGTTGCGGACAGATTTGAAACTAGGCCAGCAACAGCTGGAACACCAGATTCAGGGTATTGCTATTTTGGCAATTGAATTTCACCCCAGAACAAAATATGTCCTTTGCAGGACACTATTGATACTTAGCCAGCCACAGCTGAAACCACTGACTTATGGTATTGCTATTTTGGCAATTGAATTTCACCCCAGGACAAAATATATATTTTCGCAGGACACTATGAAACTTGGCCAGCCACAGCTGAAACCACTGATTTATGGTATTGCTATTTTGGCAATTGAATTTCACCTAAGGACAAAATATATGCTTTTACGGACACTATGAAACTTGGCCAGCAACAGCTGAAACCACTAGAGTTATGGTATTACTATTTTTGGCAATTGAATTTCACCCCAGAACAAAATATATGTTTTTTACGGACACTATGAAACTTGGCCTGCAACAGCTGGGACCACCAGATTCAGGGTATTGCTATTTTGGCAATTGAATTTCACCCCAGAACAAAATATATGTTTTGGCAGGACACTATGAAACTTGGCCAGCCACAGCTGAAACCACTGATTTATAGGTATTGCTATTTTGGCAATTGAATTTCACCACAGAAAATAATCTATCCTTTGCCAGACAGCAGACAGTATTATACTTGGCTAGCCAAAGCTGGAACACCAGATTTAGGGGATTTGTATTTGGGCAATTGTATTTAACCCCTTAATAAAATATAGAAATTGCTATCCTGAGTTTCTAGGAGTGACAATTAGCACAGCCAAGCCCCTGATGTAGGATATAGCAAAAAAAAAAACTAGTATTGATGGATTGATGGACTTTGTGGCAGCTTGTTTTGGTGCACCACAAGTCACAAAATGGCCGCCAATCACCCCAGAAAATAAGTGACAGAAAAACGCTCTGTGCAGCCTAAAAACCAGTGAGCAAGTAACTAGCAGAAGTTCAATCATTCACAGCTGTAGATCGATACGTTCATTAGGTGCTGTTGCTGACTTTTCCCTGCCTAATCTCGCCCTCACAGAAGCTGCGTCCTCTCCCTACACTAATCAGGGCAGTGTGACGTGCGGCGCTACGTGACTCCAGCTTAAATAGAGGCTGGGTCACATGCTGCACTAGGCCAATCACAGCCATGCCATTAGTAGGCATGGCTGTGATGGGCTCTTAGGGCAAGAAGTAAAACGCTAGCTGATTGGCTTCAGAAAGCGGGAAGTAATCGGCAAACAACGAACCCAAACTTTTTTGAAAATGTTCGGGTTCTGGTCCGTGTCCCGGACACCCCAAAATTCGGTACGAACCCGAACTATGCTCGAACTGTTCGCTCAACACTAGTTATTTAGGCCCCAGCACCTAGACAGAGGAGAGAGGTCCCAAAGCAGAGAATCAGGCTTCATGTCACCCACCAATGGTGAAGGCCACTTTAAGATATTTAGGCCCCTGGCACCCAGACAGAGGAGGGGTTCATTCAACTATGGGTTGCCCCGCAAAATAATGGTAAAATTAAAAAAAAGAGGATTCAATAAAGAAGTGCCCTGGAGTACAAGAATATATGGTTAAGATGAGGTAGTTATAAATGTCTATTCTGCACAAGGGATGGCCACATCCTGTGGGATCCATGCCTGGTTCATTTTTATGAACATCAGCTTGTCCACGTTGGCTATGGATAGGCGGCTGCGTTTGTCAGTTATGACGCCACTTGCCGTAGGCATAAAAGGCTAGCTCTGGCCACATGGACAATTTGGAGACCCAGAAGTTGAATGGGGCCGAACCATCAGTCAGTAAGTGGAGGGCTGTGCACATGTACTGTTCCACCATGTTAGTGAAATGCTGCCTTCTGCTAACACGTTCCGTATCTGGTGGTGGTGCAGTTAGCTGTGGAGTGGTGACAAAACTTTTCCACATTTCTGCCATGCTAACCCTGCCCTCAGAGGAGCTGCCCGTGACACAGCTGCGTTGGCCACCTCTCGCTCCTCCTCTGCCTTCGCTTTGGGCTTCAGTAGCGGGTCTACCAACGTGCGCTTATACTCGAGCATCTTCCTATCACACTCCAGTGCAGGAAGTAAGGTGGAAACATAGTCTTTGTACTGGGGAGCAAGCAGGGTGGCAACCCAGTAGTTTGCACACGTTAATATGTGGGCAACTTTGCTGTCGTTGCGCAGTTACTGCAGCATGTAGTCGCCCATGTGTGCCAGGCTGCCCAGAGGTAAGGACAAGCTGTCCTCTGTGGGAGGCGTATTGTCATCATCCTCCGTTTCCCCCCAGCCACGCCCTTACTAGATGTTTTCCTCATTGTTACCGTTCATCACAATAAGAAAAAAATGTATATGGCCCAATGTATTGAATTAAAATTCAGGCCTTTTTTTACAGGCACCTAACACTATCTGACTATATATTTATGTACAGTATTACACTAATCCAGGCACAGCAGTAACCACAGATTTAGGGGAATATCAATTGTAGGCCTAGTATTTAGGCCCTGGATGGTTATCCTTTTACGGACAGATTTATTAATGCACAGTGCATGTGAGATGAAAATATATAGGATTATGCTTTTAGCACTTGTATTTTAACACTTTGTGTAATATACCCTTTAACGGAAAGAAATAAACTTGGAGATGTACGCTGAGTGTAATAAACCTTTTTACAGACAGATTTACACTTGGCCTGAAACAGCTGGAACACCAGATTTTGGGTATTACTATTTTGGCAATTGAATTTCACCCCAGAACATAATATATCCTTTGACGGACACTATAAAACGTGTCTGGTCACAGCTGGAACACCAGATTTGCGGCATTTCTATTTTTGCAACTGAATTTCACCCCAGAAAATAATATATCGTTGGCTGGACACTATTAAACTTGTCCAGCCATAGCTGGAACACCAGATTTACGGTATTTATATTTTTGCAACTGAATTTCACCCCAGAAAATAATATATCCTTTTCCGGACACTATTAAACTTTGCCAGCCTCTGCTGGGACACCAGATTTAGGGGATTGCCATTTTGGCAATTGAATTTCACCACAGAAAAAAAATCTATCCTTTGCCAGACAGCAGACAGTATTACACCTGACTAGCCACAGCTGGAACACCAGATTTAGGGGATTGCTATTTTGGCAATTGAATTTAACCCCTCAATAAAATATAGAAATTTCTATCCTGAGTTTCTAGGGGTGACAATAAGCACAGTTAAGCCTCTGATGTAGGATATAGCA
>JAKVIS010002195.1:0-24005 GCA_033119425.1 Bufotes viridis | reverse complement strand
ACTGTGGATGTCACTGTTATGGGGCACTGTGGATGTCACTGTTATGGGGGCACTGTGGATGTCAGCTGTTATGGGGGCACTGTGGATGTCACTGTTATGGGGGCACTGTGGATGTCACTGTCATGGGGCACTGTGGATGTCACTGTTATGGGGGCACTGTGGATGTCACTGTTCATGGGGGGCACTGTGGATGTCACTGTTATGGGGGCACCGTGGATGTCACTGTTATGGGGGCACTGTGGATGGTCACTGTTATGGGGCACTGTGGAGTGTCACTGTTATGGAGGATCTGTGGACTGTCACTGTCATGGGGGCACTGTGGATGTCACCGTTATGGGGCACTGTGGATGTCACTGTTATGGGGCGCTGTGGATGGCACTGCTATGGGGGCACTGTGGATGTCACTGTTATGGGGGCGCTGTGGGTGTCACTGTTATGGGGGCACTGTGGATGTCACTGTTATGGGGGCACTGTGGATGTCACTGTTATGGGGGCACTGTGGAGGTCACTGTTATCGGGATCTGTGGATATCACTGTCATGGGGGCACTGTGAATGTCACTGTTATGGGGCACTGTGGATGTCACTGTTATGGGGCGCTGTGGATGTCACTGTTATGGGGGATCTGTGAATGACACAATGTTATCGCGGGCACTGTGGATGTCACTGTTATGGGCAAGCTGTGGATGTCACTGTTATGGGGGCACTGTGGATGTCACTGCTATGGGGCACTGTGGATGTCACTGTGGATGTCACTGTTATGGGGGCACTGTGGATGTCACTGTTGTGGGGGCACAGTGGAGGTCACTGTTATGGGGGGCAATGTGGATGTTACTGTTATGGGGGCACTGTGGATGTCACTGTTGTAGGGGCACTGTGGATGTCACTGTTATGGAGGCAATGTGGATGTCACTGTTATGGGGGCACTGTGGATGTCACTGTTGTGGGGGCACTGTGGATGTCACTGTTATGGAGGCACTGTGGAGGTCACTGTTATGGGGGATCTGTGGAGGTCACTGTCATGGGGGCACTGTGGATGTCACTGCTATGGGGCACTGTGGATGTCACTGTGGATGTCACTGTTATGGGGGCACTGTGGATGTCACTGTTGTGGGGGCACTGTGGAGGTCACTGTTATGGGGGATCTGTGGATTTCATTGTCATGGGGGCACTGTGGATGTCACTGTTATGGGGCACTGTGGATGTCACTGTTATGGGGGCGCTGTGGATGGCACTGTTATGGGGGCATTGTGGATGTCACTGTTATGGGGCGCTGTGGGTGTCACTGTTATGGGGGCACTGTGGATGTCACTGTTATGGGGGCACTGTGGAGGTCACTGTTATGGGGGCACTGTGGAGGTCACTGTTATGGGGGATCTGTGGATTTCATTGTCATGGGGGCACTGTGGATGTCACTGTTATGGGGCACTGTGGATGTCACTGTTATGGGGGCGCTGTGGGTGTCACTGTTATGGGGGCACTGTGGATGTCACTGTTATGGGGGCGCTGTGGATGGCACTGTTATGGGGGCATTGTGGATGTCACTGTTATGGGGGCTCTGTGGGTGTCACTGTTATGGGGGCACTGTGGATGTCACTGTTATGGGGGCACTGTGGATGTCACTGTTATGGGGGCACTGTGGAGGTCACTGTTATCGGGGATCTGTGGATATCACTGTCATGGGGGCACTGTGAATGTCACTGTTATGGGGCACTGTGGATGTCACTGTTATGGGGGCGCTGTGGATGTCACTGTTATGGGGGATCTGTGAATGACTACAATGTTATGCGCGGCACTGTGGATGTCACTGTTATGGGCAAGCTGTGGATGTCACTGTTATGGAGGCGTTGTGGATGTCACTGTTATGGGGGCACTGTGGATGTCACTGTTATGGGGGCACTGTGGATGTCACTGTTATAGGGGCACTGTGGATGTCACTGTTATGGGGGCAATGTGGATGTCACTGTTATGGGGGCACTGTGGATGTCACTGTTGTGGGGGCACTGTGGATGTCACTGTTATGGGGGTTGCGGATGTCACTGTTATGGGGGCGCTGTGGATGTCACTGTTATGGGGGCGCTGTGGGTGTCACTGTTATGGGGAAATGTGGATGTTACTGTTATGGGGGTTGCGGATGTCACTGTTATGGGGCGCTGTGGATGTCACTGTTATGGGGGCGCTGTGGGTGTCACTGTTATGGGGGATCTGTGGATGTCACTGTTATGGGGCGCTGTGGATGTCACTGTTATGGGGCGCTGTGGATGTCACTGTTATGGGGGCACTGTGGATGTCACTGTTATGGGAGCACTGTGGATGTCACTGTTATGGGGGCACTGTGGATGTCACTGTTATGGGGGCACTGTGGATGTCACTGTTATAGGGGCACTGTGGATGTCACTGTAATGGGGGCACTGTGGATGTCACTGTTATGGGGGCGCTGTGGGTGTCACTGTTATGGGAGCTCTGTGGATGTCACTGTTATGAGGGCACTGTGGATGTCACTGTTATGGGGGCACTGTGAATGTCACTGTTATGGGGGCACTGTGGATGTCACTGTTATGGGGGCACTGTGGAGGTCACTGTTATGGGGGCACTGTGGAGGTCACTGTTATGGGGGATCTGTGTATTTCATTGTCATGGGGGCACTGTGGATGTCACTGTTATGGGGCACTGTGGATGTCACTGTTATGGGGGCGCTGTGGATGGCACTGTTATGGGGGCATTGTGGATGTCACTGTTATGGGGCGCTGTGGGTGTCACTGTTATGGGGGCACTGTGGATGTCACTGTTATGGGGGCACTGTGGATGTCACTGTTATGGGGGCACTGTGGAGGTCACTGTTATCAGGGGATCTGTGGATATCACTGTCATGGGGGCACTGTGAATGTCACTGTTATGGGGCACTGTGGATGTCACTGTTATGGGGGCGCTGTGGATGTCACTGTTATGGGGGATCTGTGAATGACACAATGTTATGCGGGCACTGTGGATGTCACTGTTATGGGCAAGCTGTGGATGTCACTGTTATGGGGGGGCACTGTGGATGTCACTGCTATGGGGCACTGTGGATGTCACTGTGGATGTCACTGTTATGGGGGCACTGTGGATGTCACTGTTGTGGGGGCACTGTGGAGGTCACTGTTATGGGGGCAATGTGGATGTTACTGTTATGGGGGCAATGTGGATGTTACTGTTATGGGGGCACTGTGGATGTCACTGTTGTGGGGGCACTGTGGATGTCACTGTTATGGAGGCAATGTGGATGTCACTGTTATGGGGGCACTGTGGATGTCACTGTTGTGGGGGCACTGTGGATGTCACTGTTATGGAGGCACTGTGGAGGTCACTGTTATGGGGGATCTGTGGAGGTCACTGTCATGGGGGGCACTGTGGATGTCACTGCTATGGGGCACTGTGGATGTCACTGTGGATGTCACTGTTATGGGGGCACTGTGGATGTCACTGTTGTGGGGAGCACTGTGGAGGTCACTGTTATGGGGATCTGTGGATTTCATTGTCATGGGGGGCACTGTGGATGTCACTGTTATGGGGCACTGTGGATGTCACTGTTATGGGGGCGCTGTGGATGGCACTGTTATGGGGGCATTGTGGATGTCACTGTTATGGGGGCGCTGTGGGTGTCACTGTTATGGGGGCACTGTGGATGTCACTGTTATGGGGGCACTGTGGAGGTCACTGTTATGGGGGCACTGTGGAGGTCACTGTTATGGGGATCTGTGGATTTCATTGTCATGGGGGCACTGTGGATGTCACTGTTATGGGGCACTGTGGATGTCACTGTTATGGGGCGCTGTGGATGGCACTGTTATGGGGGCATTGTGGATGTCACTGTTATGGGGGCACTGTGGATGTCACTGTTATGGGGGCACTGTGGAGGTCACTGTTATGGGGGCACTGTGGAGGTCACTGTTATGGGGATCTGTGGATTTCATTGTCATGGGGGCACTGTGGATGTCACTGTTATGGGGCACTGTGGATGTCACTGTTATGGGGGCGCTGTGGATGGCACTGTTATGGGGGCATTGTGGGTGTCACTGTTATGGGGGCACTGTGGATGTCACTGTTATAGGGGGCACTGTGGAGGTCACTGTTATGGGGGCACTGTGGAGGTCACTGTTATGGGGGATCTGTGGATTTCATTGTCATGGGGGCACTGTGGATGTCACTGTTATGGGGCACTGTGGATGTCACTGTTATGGGGCGCTGTGGGTGTCACTGTTATGGGGGCACTGTGGATGTCACTGTTATGGGGCGCTGTGGATGGCACTGTTATGGGGGCATTGTGGATGTCACTGTTATGGGGGCGCTGTGGGTGTCACTGTTATGGGGGCACTGTGGATGTCACTGTTATGGGGGCACTGTGGATGTCACTGTTATGGGGGCACTGTGGAGGTCACTGTTATCGGGGATCTGTGGATATCACTGTCATGGGGGCACTGTGAATGTCACTGTTATGGGGCACTGTGGATGTCACTGTTATGGGGGCGCTGTGGATGTCACTGTTATGGGGGATCTGTGAATGACACAATGTTATGCGGGCACTGTGGATGTCACTGTTATGGGCAAGCTGTGGATGTCACTGTTATGGAGCGTTGTGGATGTCACTGTTATGGGGGCACTGTGGATGTCACTGTTATGGGGGCACTGTGGATGTCACTGTTATAGGGCACTGTGGATGTCACTGTTATGGGGGCAATGTGGATGTCACTGTTATGGGGGCACTGTGGATGTCACTGTTGTGGGGGCACTGTGGATGTCACTGTTATGGGGGTTGCGGATGTCACTGTTATGGGGGCGCTGTGGATGTCACTGTTATGGGGGCGCTGTGGGTGTCACTGTTATGGGAAATGTGGATGTTACTGTTATGGGGGTTGCGGATGTCACTGTTATGGGGGCGCTGTGGATGTCACTGTTATGGGGGCGCTGTGGGTGTCACTGTTATGGGGGATCTGTGGATGTCACTGTTATGGGGCGCTGTGGATGTCACTGTTATGGGGGCACTGTGGATGTAAATGTTATGGGGATCTGTGAATGACACAATGTTATGTGGGCACTGTGGATGTCCCTGTTATAGGGGCACTGTGGATGTCACTGTTATAGGGGCACTGTGGATGTCACTGTTATGAGGGCAATGTGGATGTCACTGTTATGGGGGCACTGTGGATGTCACTGTTGTGGGGGCACTGTGGATGTCACTGTTATGGGAGCACTGTGGATGTCACTGTTATGGGGGCACTGTGGATGTCACTGTTATGGGGGCACTGTGGATGTCACTGTTATAGGGGCACTGTGGATGTCACTGTAATGGGGGCACTGTGGATGTCACTGTTATGGGGGCGCTGTGGGTGTCACTGTTATGGGAGCTCTGTGGATGTCACTGTTATGAGGGCACTGTGGATGTCACTGTTATGGGGGCACTGTGAATGTCACTGTTATGGGGGCACTGTGGATGTCACTGTTATGGGGGCACTGTGGAGGTCACTGTTATGGGGGCACTGTGGAGGTCACTGTTATGGGGGATCTGTGTATTTCATTGTCATGGGGGGCACTGTAGATGTCACTGTTATGGGGCACTGTGGATGTCACTGTTATGGGGCGCTGTGGATGGCACTGTTATGGGGGCATTGTGGATGTCACTGTTATGGGGGCGCTGTGGGTGTCACTGTTATGGGGGCACTGTGGATGTCACTGTTATGGGGGCACTGTAAGATGTCACTGTTATGGGGGCACTGTGGAGGTCACTGTTATCGACGGGCACTGTGGATGTCACTGTCATGGGGAGCACTGAATGTCACTGTTATAGGGCACTGTGGATTGGGGGCACTGTGGAGGTCACTGTTATCGGGATCTGTGGATATCACTGTCATGGGGGGCACTGTGAATGTCACTGTTATGGGGCACTGTGGATGTCACTGTTATGGGGCGCTGTGGATGTCACTGTTATGGGGGATCTGTGAATGACACAATGTTATCGCGGGCACTGTGGATGTCACTGTTATGGGCAAGCTGTGGATGTCACTGTTATGGGGGCACTGTGGATGTCACTGCTATGGGGCACTGTGGATGTCACTGTGGATGTCACTGTTATGGGGAGCACTGTGGATGTCACTGTTGTGGGGGCACTGTGGAGGTCACTGTTATGGGGGCAATGTGGATGTTACTGTTATGGGGGCACTGTGGATGTCACTGTTGTGGGGGCACTGTGGATGTCACTGTTATGGAGGCAATGTGGATGTCACTGTTATGGGGGCACTGTGGATGTCACTGTTGTGGGGGCACTGTGGATGTCACTGTTATGGAGGCACTGTGGAGGTCACTGTTATGGGGGATCTGTGGAGGTCACTGTCATGGGGGGCACTGTGGATGTCACTGCTATGGGGCACTGTGGATGTCACTGTGGATGTCACTGTTATGGGGCACTGTGGATGTCACTGTTGTGGGGGCACTGTGGAGGTCACTGTTATGGGGATCTGTGGATTTCATTGTCATGGGGGCACTGTGGATGTCACTGTTATGGGGCACTGTGGATGTCACTGTTATGGGGCGCTGTGGATGGCACTGTTATGGGGGCATTGTGGATGTCACTGTTATGGGGGCGCTGTGGGTGTCACTGTTATGGGGGCACTGTGGATGTCACTGTTATGGGGGCACTGTGGAGGTCACTGTTATGGGGGCACTGTGGAGGTCACTGTTATGGGGGATCTGTGGATTTCATTGTCATGGGGGCACTGTGGATGTCACTGTTATGGGGCACTGTGGATGTCACTGTTATGGGGGCGCTGTGGATGGCACTGTTATGGGGGCATTGTGGATGTCACTGTTATGGGGGCGCTGTGGGTGTCACTGTTATGGGGGCACTGTGGATGTCACTGTTATGGGGGCACTGTGGATGTCACTGTTATGGGGGCACTGTGGAGGTCACTGTTATCGAGGATCTGTGGATATCACTGTCATGGGGGCACTGTGAATGTCACTGTTATGGGGCACTGTGGATGTCACTGTTATGGGGGCGCTGTGGATGTCACTGTTATGGGGGATCTGTGAATGACACAATGTTATGCGGGCACTGTGGATGTCACTGTTATGGGCAAGCTGTGGATGTCACTGTTATGGAGCGTTGTGGATGTCACTGTTATGGGGGCACTGTGGATGTCACTGTTATGGGGGCACTGTGGATGTCACTGTTATAGGGGCACTGTGGATGTCACTGTTATGGGGGCAATGTGGATGTCACTGTTATGGGGGCACTGTGGATGTCACTGTTGTGGGGGCACTGTGGATGTCACTGTTATGGAGGCACTGTGGAGGTCACTGTTATGGGGGATCTGTGGAGGTCACTGTCATGGGGGCACTGTGGATGTCTCTGCTATGGGGCACTGTGGATGTCACTGTGGATGTCACTGTTATGGGGGCACTGTGGATGTCACTGTTGTGGGGGCACTGTGGAGGTCACTGCTATGGGGGATGTGTGGAGGTCACTGTCATGGGGGGCACTGTGGATGTCACTGTTATGGGGCACTGTGGATGTCACTGTGGATGTCACTGTTATGGGGATCTGTGGATGTCACTGTTATGGGGATCTGTGGGTGTCACTGTTATGGGGGCACTGTGTATGTCACTGTTATGGGGATCTGTGGATGTCACTGTTATGGGGGCACTGTGGATGTCACTGTTATGGGGGATCTGTGGATGTCACTGTTATGGGGGCACTGTGGCTGTCACTGTTATGTGGGATCTGTGGATGTCACTGTTATGGGAGATCTGTGGATGTCACTGTTATGGGGGATCTGTGGATGTCACTGTTATGGGGGATCTGTGGATGTCACTGTTATGGGGCGCTGTGGGTGTCACTGTTATGGGGGCACTGTGGATGTCACTGTTATGGGGGTTGCGGATGTCACTGTTATGGGAGCGCTGTGGATGTCACTGTTATGGGAGCGCTGTGGATGTCAGCTGTTATGGGGGCGCTGTAGGTGTCACTGTTATAGGAGCACTGCGGATGTCACTGTTATGGGGATCTGTGGATGTCACTGTTATGGGGGATCTGTGGATGTCACTGTTATGGAGGATCTGTGGATGTCACTGTTATGGGGGCGCTGTAGGTGTCACTGTTATGGGGGCACTGTGGATGTCACTGTTATGGGGGTTGCGGATGTCACTGTTATGGGGGATCTGTGGATGTCACTGTTATGGGGGCGCTGTGGGTGTCACTGTTATGGAGGTTGCGGATGTCACTGTTATGGGAGCACTGTGGATGTCACTGTTATGGGGGCACTGTGGATGTCACTGTTATGGGGGCGCTGTGGGTGTCACTGTTATGGGGGCTCTGTGGATGTCACTGTTATGAGGGCACTATGGATGTCACTGTTATGGGGGCACTGTGAATGTCACTGTTATGGGGGCACTGTGGAGATCACTGTTATGGGAGATCTGTGGATGTCATTGTCATGGGGCACTGTGGATGTCACTGTTATGAGGGCGCTGTGGATGTCACTGTTATGGGGCACTGTGGATGTCACTGTTATGGGGGCACTGTGGATGTCACTGTTATGGGGGCACTGTGGATGTCACTGTTATGGGGGCACTGTGGATGTCACTGTTATGGGGCACTGTAGATGTCACTGTTATGGGGGCGCTGTGGGTGTCACTGTTATGGGGGCACTGTGGATGTCACTGTTATGGGGGCACTGTGGATGTCACTGTTATGGGGGCACTGTGGATGTCACTGTTATGGGGGCACTGTGGATGTCACTGTTATGGGGGCACTGTGGATGTCACTGTTATGGGGGCACTTTGAATGTCACTGTTATGGGGCACTGTGGATGTCACTGTTATGGGGGCGCTGTGGATGTCACTGTTATGGGGGCACTGTGAATGTCACTGTTATGGGGCACTGTGGATGTCACTGTTATGGGGCGCTGTGGATGTCACTGTTATGGGGGCACTGTGGATGTAAATGTTATGGGGGATCTGTGAATGACACAATGTTATGTGGGCACTGTGGATGTCCCTGTTATAGGGGCACTGTGGATGTCACTGTTATAGGGGCACTGTGGATGTCACTGTTATGAGGGCAATGTGGATGTCACTGTTATGGGGCACTGTGGATGTCACTGTTGTGGGGGCACTGTGGATGTCACTGTTATGGGGCGCTGTGGATGTCACTGTTATTGGGGCAAAGTGAATGTCACTGTTATGGGGCACTGTGGATGTCAGTGTTATGGGGGCGCTGTGGATGTCACTGTTATGGGGGCACTGTGGATGTAAATGTTATGGGGATCTGTGAATGACACAATGTTATGTGGGTACTGTGGATGTCCCTGTTATAGGGGCACTGTGGATGTCACTGTTATAGGGGCACTGTGGATGTCACTGTTATGGGGGCAATGTGGATGTCACTGTTATGGGGGCACTGTGGATGTCACTGTTGTGGGGGCACTGTGGATGTCACTGTTATGGAGGCACTGTGGAGGTCACTGTTATGGGGGATCTGTGGAGGTCACTGCTATGGGGCACTGTGGATGTCACTGTGGATGTCACTGTTATGGGGGCACTGTGGATGTCACTGTCATGGGGGCACTGTGGATGTCACTTTTATGGGGGCACTGTGGATGTCACTGTTATAGGGGCACTGTGGATGTCACTGTTATGGGGGCAATGTGGGTGTCACTGTTATGGGGGCACAGTGGATGTCACTGTTGTGGGGGCAATGTGGGTGTCACTGTTATGGGGGCACGGTGGATTTCACTGTTATAGGGGCACTGTGGATTTTACTGTCATGGGGGGTGCTGTGGATGTCACTGTTATGGGAGCACTGTGGATGTCACTGTTATGGGGGCACTGTGGATGTCACTGTTATGGAGGCACTGTGTATGTCACTGTTATGGGGGATTTGGGGATGACACACTGTTATGGGGGCACAGTGGGTGTCACAGTTATGGGGCACTGTGGATGTCACTGTTCTGGGGGCACTGTGGATGTCACTCTTATGGGGGAACTGTGGATGTCACTGTTATGGAGGCACTGGGGATGTCACTGTTATGGGGGCACTGTGGATGTCATTATTATGGGGGCACTGTGAATGTCACTTTTATGGGAATCTGGGGATAACACACTGTAATTAGGGCAATCTGAATGTCACTTCTATGGTGGCTCTGTGGATGTCACTGTTGTGGGGGCACTGTGGATGTCACTGTCATGGGGGCACTGTGGATGTCACTGTTATGGAGGCACCGTGGATGTCACTGTTATGGGGATCTGGGGATGACACACTGTTATGGGGACACTGTGGATGTTACTGATATGGGGGCGCTGTGGAAGTCACTGGTATGGGGATCTGTGGATGTCAGTATTATGGAGGTTCTGTGGATGTCAGTATTATGGAGGTTCTGTGGATGTCACTGTTATGGTGAACTGTGTATGTCACTGTTATGGGGATCTGTGGATGTCACTGTTATGGAGGCACTGTGGATGTAACTGTTATGGGGATCTGTGGATGTCACTGTTATGGAGGCGCTGTGGATGTAACTGTTATGGGGATCTGTGGATGTCACTGTTATGGAGGCACTGTGCATGTTACTGTTATGGGGCGCTGTGGAAGTCACTGTTATGGCGAACTGGGTATGTCACTGGTATTGAGGCACTGTGGATGTCACTGTTATGGGGAACTGTGGATGTCAATGTTATGGCGTATCTGTGGATGTCACTGTTATGGAGGCACTGTGGATGTTACTGTTATGGGGGATCTGTGGATGTCACTGTCATGGGGGCACTGTGGATGTCACTGTTATGGAGGCACCGTGGATGTCACTGTTATGGGGATCTGAGGATGACACACTGTTATGGGGGCTCTGTGGATATCACTGTTATGGGGGCTGTGGATGTCACTGTTGTGGGGGCAATGTGGATGTCACTTTTCTGGGGGCACTGTGGATCTCACTGTTATGGTTGCACTGTAGATGTCACTGTTATGGAGGCACTGTGGATGTCACTGTTATAGGGACACAGTGGATGTCACTGTTATGGGGGCTGTGGATGTCACTGTTGTGGGGGCAATGTGGATGTCACTTTTCTGGGGGCACTGTGAATGTCACTGTTGCGGGGGCACTGTGGATGTCACTGTTTTGGGGCACTGTGGATGTCACTCTTATGGGGGCACTGTGGATGTCACTGTTATGGAGGCACTGTGGATGTCACTGTTATGGGGCACTGTGGATGTTACTGTTATTGGGCACTGTGGATGTCACTGTTATGGGGGCACTGTGGATGTCATTATTATGGGGGCACTGTGGATGTCACTGTTATGGCGAACTGTGAATGTCACTGTCATGGGGGCACTGTGGATGTCACTGTTATGGAGGCACCGTGGATGTCACTGTTATGGGGATCTGGGGATGACACACTGTTATGGGGACACTGTGGATGTTACTGTTATGGAAGCGCTGTGGAAGTCACTGTTATTGGAGCACTGTGGATGTCACTATTATGGGGGTTCTGTGGATGTCACTGTTATGGGGCGTTATGGATGTCAATGTTATGGAGGCACTGTGGATGTAACTGTTATGGGGATCTGTGGATGTGACTGTTATGGGGATCTGTGGATGTTACTGTTATGGGGGATCTGTGGATGTCACTGTTATGGAGGCACTTTGGGTGTTACTGTTATGTGGCACTGTGGATGTCACTGTCATGGTGGCACTGTGGATGTCACTGTTATGGAGGCACCGTGGATGTCACTGTTATGGGGGCTGTGGATGTCACTGTTGTGGGGGCAATGTGGATGTCACTTTTCTGGGGGCACTGTGGATGTCACTGTTATGGAGGCACTGTGGATGTCACTGTTATGGATGCACTGTGGATGTCACTGTTATATGGACACAGTGGATGTCACTGTTATAGGGCGCTGTGGATGTCACTGTTATGGGAGCACTGTGGATGTGACTGTTATGGGAGCACTGTGGATGTCACTGCCATGGGGGCACTGTGGATGTCACTATTATGGGGCGCTGTGGATGTCACTGTTATGGTGAACTGTGGATGTCACTGTTATGGGAGCACTGTGCATGTCATTGTCATGGGGGCACTATTATGGGAGCACTGTTATGGAGGCACTGTGGATGTCACTGTTATAGGGACACTGTGGATGTCACTATCATGGGTGCACTGTGGGTGTCACTGTTATAGGGACACTGTGGATGTCACTGTTATGGGGGCTCTACGGATGTCACTTTTATGGGGGCACTGCGGATGTCACTGTCATGGTGGCACTGTGGATGTCACTGTTATGGAGCACTGTGGATGTCACTGTTATAGGGACACTGTGGATGTCACTGTCATGGGGGCTCTGTGGATATCTCTGTTATGGGGGCACTGTGGATATCATCATTATGGTGCTGCACTGTGGATGTCACTGTTATGGGGGCACTGTGAATGTCACTGTTAAGGGAGATCTGTGGATGTCACAATTATGGGGCGCTGTGGATGTCACTGTTATGGCGAACTGTGGATATCACTGTCATGCGGGCACTGTAAATGTCACTATTATGGGGCACTGTGGATGTCACTGTTATGGGGCACTGTGGATGTCACTGTTATGGGGGCACTGTGGATGTCACTGTTATGGGGCGCTGTGGATGTCACTGTTATGGGGGCACTGTGGATGTCACTGTTATAGGGGCACTGTGGATGTCACTGTTATGGGGGCAATGTAGGTGTCACTGTTATGGGGGCACGGTGGATGTCACTGTTGTGGGGGCAATGTGGGTGTCACTGTTATGGGGGCACGGTGGATTTCACTGTTATAGGGGCACTGTGGATTTTACTGTCATGGGGGGTGCTGTGGATGTCACTGTTATGGGAGCACTGTGGATGTCACTGTTATGGGGGCACTGTGGATGTCACTGTTATGGAGGCACTGTGTATGTCACTGTTATGGGGGATCTGGGGATGACACACTGTTATGGGGGCACAGTGGGTGTCACAGTTATGGGGCACTGTGGATGTCACTGTTCTGGGGGCACTGTGGATGTCACTCTTATGGGGAACTGTGGATGTCACTGTTATGGAGGCACTGGGGATGTCACTGTTATGGGGGCACTGTGGATGTCATTATTATGGGGGCACTGTGAATGTCACTTTTATGGGGATCTGGGGATAACACACTGTTATTAGGGCAATCTGAATGTCACTTCTATGGTGGCTCTGTGGATGTCACTGTTGTGGGGGCACTGTGGATGTCATTGTCATGGGGGCACTGTGGATGTCACTGTTATGGAGGCACCGTGGATGTCACTGTTATGGGGATCTGGGGATGACACACTGTTATGGGGGCGCTGTGGAAGTCACTGTTATGGGGGATCTGTGGATGTCAGTATTATGGAGGTTCTGTGGATGTCACTGTTATGGTGAACTGTGGATGTAACTGTTATGGGGATCTGTGGATGTCACTGTTATGGAGGCACTGTGGATGTAACTGTTATGGGGGATCTGTGGATGTCACTGTTATGGAGGCGCTGTGGATGTAACTGTTATGGGGGATCTGTGGATGTCACTGTTATGGAGGCACTGTGGAAGTCACTGTTATGGCGAACTGGGTATGTCACTGGTATTGAGGCACTGTGGATGTCACTGTTATGGGGGAACTGTGGATGTCACTGTTATGGCGTATCTGTGGATGTTACTGTTATGGAGGCACTGTGGATGTTACTGTTATGGGGATCTGTGGATGTCACTGTCATGGGGGCACTGTGGATGTCACTGTTATGGAGGCACCGTGGATGTCACTGTTATGGGGATCTGAGGATGACACACTGTTATGGGGGCTCTGTGGATATCACTGTTATGGGGGGCTGTGGATGTCACTGTTGTGGGGGCAATGTGGATGTCACTTTTCTGGGGGCACTGTGGATCTCACTGTTATGGTTGCACTGTAGATGTCACTGTTATGGAGAGCACTGTGGATGTCACTGTTATAGGGACACAGTGGATGTCACTGTTATGGGGGGCTGTGGATGTCACTGTTGTGGGGGCAATGTGGATGTCACTTTTCTGGGGGCACTGTGAATGTCACTGTTATGGGGGCACTGTGGATGTCACTGTTTTGGGGGCACTGTGGATGTCACTCTTATGGGGGCACTGTGGATGTCACTGTTATGGAGGCACTGTGGATGTCACTGTTATGGGGCACTGTGGATGTTACTGTTATTGGGCACTGTGGATGTCACTGTTATGGGGGCACTGTGGATGTCATTATTATGGGGGCACTGTGGATGTCACTGTTATGGCGAACTGTGAATGTCACTGTCATGGGGGCACTGTGGATGTCACTGTTATGGAGGCACCGTGGATGTCACTGTTATGGGGATCTGGGGATGACACACTGTTATGGGGACACTGTGGATGTTACTGTTATGGGGCGCTGTGGAAGTCACTGTTATTGGAGCACTGTGGATGTCATTATTATGGGGGATCTGTGGATGTCACTATTATGGGGGTTCTGTGGATGTCACTGTTATGGTGAACTGTGATGTCACTGTTGTAGGGCGTTATGGATGTCAATGTTATGGAGGCACTGTGGATGTAACTGTTATGGGGGATCTGTGGATGTGACTGTTATGGGGGATCTGTGGATGTTACTGTTATGGGGATCTGTGGATGTCACTGTTATGGAGAGCACTTTGGGTGTTACTGTTATGTGGCACTGTGGATGTCACTGTCATGGGGGCACTGTGGATGTCACTGTTATGGAGGCACCGTGGATGTCACTGTTATGGGGGGCTGTGGATGTCACTGTTGTGGGGGCAATGTGGATGTCACTTTTCTGGGGGCACTGTGGATGTCACTGTTATGGGAGCACTGTGGATGTGACTGTTATGGGAGCACTGTGGATGTCACTGCCATGGGGGCACTGTGGATGTCACTATTATGGGGCGCTGTGGATGTCACTGTTATGGGGGCACTGTGGATGTCACTGTTATGGGAGCACTGTGCATGTCACTGTCATGGGGGCACTATGGATGTCACTATTATGGGGGCGCTGTGGATGTCACTGTTATGGCGAACTGTGGATGTCACTGTTATGGGAGCACTATGGATGTCACTATTATGGGGGCGCTGTGGATGTCACTGTTATGGCGAACTGTGGATATCACTGTTATGGGGGCACTGTGGATGTCACTGTTATAGGGGCACTGTGGATGTCACTGTTATGGAGCACTGTGGATGTCACTGTTATGGAGGCACTGTGGATGTCACTGTTATAGGGACACTGTGGATGTCACTATCATGGGTGCACTGTGGGTGTCACTGTAATAGGGACACTGTTGATGTCACTGTTATGGGGGCTCTACGGATGTCACTTTTATGGGGGCACTGCGGATGTCACTGTCATGGTGGCACTGTGGATGTCACAGTTATGGAGCACTGTGGATGTCACTGTTATAGGGACACTGTGGATGTCACTGTCATGGTTGCTCTGTGGATATCTCTGTTATGGGGGGCACTGTGGATATCATCATTATGGTGCTGCACTGTGGATGTCACTGTTATGGGGGCACTGTGAATGTCACTGTTAAGGGAGATCTGTGGATGTCACAATTATGGGGGCGCAGTGGATGTCACTGTTATGGCGAACTGTGGATATCACTGTCATGCGGGCACTGTGGATGTCACTGTTATGGGGTCACTGTGGATTTCACTGTTATGGAGGCACTGTGGATGTCGCTTTATGGGGGCACTGTGGATGTTACTGTTGTGGGGGCACTTTGGATGTCACCGTTATGGGGGCACTGTGGATGTCACTATTATGAGGGCGCTATGGATGTCACTGTTATGGCAAACTGTGGATGTCACTGTTTTGGCGAACTGTGGATGTCACTGTCATGGAGGCACTGTGGATGTCACTGTTTTGGGGGGTCTGGGGATGACACACTGTTATGGGGGCACTGTGGAGGTCACTGTTATTGGGGCGCTGTGGATGTCACTGTTATTGGGCACTGAGGATGTCACTATTATAGGGGCACTGTGGATGTCACTGTTATGGGGGCACTGTGGATATCTCTGTTATGGGGGCACTATGGATATCACTCTTATGGGGGCACTGTGGATATCAACATTATGGGGGGCACTGTGGGTGTAACTGTTATGGGGGCACTGTGGATATCAACATTATGGGGGGGCACTGTGGGTGTAACTGTTATGGGGGATCTGTGAATGTCACTGTTATTGGAGATCTGTGGATGTCACTGTTATGGGAGCACTGTGGATGTCACTGTTCTGGGGGCGCTGTGTATGTCACTGTTATGGGGGCTCTGTGGATGTCATTGTTATGGGGGCGCTTTGGATGTCACTGTTATGGGGGCACTGTGGATGTCACTATTATGGGGGCACTGTGGATGTCACTGTTGTGGGGGCACTGTGGATGTCACTGTTATGGAGGCACTGTGGATGTCGCTTTATGGGGGCACTGTGGATGTTACTGTTTTGGGGGCAATTTGGATGTCACCGTTATGGGGGCACTGTGGATGTCACTATTATGGGGGCTCTATGGATGTCACTGTTATGGCAAACTGTGGATGTCACTGTCATGGAGGCACTGTGGATGTCACTGTTTTGGGGACGCTGTAGATGTCACTGTTATGGGGCACTGTGGATGTCACTGTTAAGGGGGCACTGTGGATTTCACTGTTATACGGACGCTGTAGATGTCACTGTTATGTGGCACTGTGGAAGTCACTATTATGGGGGCGCTATGGAAGTCACTTTTATGGGAGCACTGTTGATGTCACTGTTATGGAGGGCACTGTCGATGTTACTGTTATAGGGCACTGTAGATGTCACTGTTATGGGAGCACTGTGGATGTCACTATTATGGGGGTTCTGTGGATGTCACTGTTATGGTGAACTGTGGATGTCACTGTTATGGGGGCGCTATGGATGTCACTGTTATGGAGGCACTGTGGATGTCACTGTTATGGGGGATCTGTGGATGCCACTGTTATGGGGGATCTGTGGATGTCACTGTTATGGAGGCACTGTGGATGTTACTGTTTTGGGGGCGCTGTGGAAGTCACTGTTATGGCGAACTGAGGATGTCACTTGTATTGAGGCACTGTGGATGTGACTGTTATGGGGGAACTGTGGATGTCACTGTTATGGGAGCACTGTGGATGTCACTGTTCTGGGGGCGCTGTGTATGTCACTGTTATGGGGGCTCTGTGGATGTCACTGTTATGGGGGCGCTGTGGATGTCACTGTTATGGGGGCACTGTGAATGTCACTATTATGGGTGCACTGTGGATGTCACTGTTATGGGGGCACTGTGGATGTCACTGTTATGGAGGCACTGTGGATGTCGCTGTATGGGGGCACTGTAGATGTTACTGTTGTGAGGGCACTTTGGATGTCACCGTTATGGGGGCACTGTGGATGTCACTATTATGGGGCTCTATGGATGTCACTGTTATGGCAAACTGTGGATGTCACTGTCATGGAGGCACTGTGGATGTCACTGTTTTGGGGGATCTGGGGATGACACACTGTTATGGGGCACTGTGGATTTCACTGTTATGGGGACGCTGTAGATGTCACTGTTATGGGGCACTGTGGAAGTCACTATTATGGGGGCGCTATGGAAGTCACTTTTATGAAAGCACTGTTGATGTCACTGTTATGGGGGCACTGTGGATGTTACTGTTATAGGGCACTGTGGATGTCACTATTATGGGGGTTCTGTGGATGTCACTGTTATGGTGAACTGTGGATGTCACTGTTACGGGGTCACTGTGGATGTCACTGTTATGGGGTCACTGTGGATGTCACTGTTATGGAGGCACTGTGGATGTCTCTTTATGGGGGCACTGTGGATGTTACTGTTGTGGGGGCACTTTGGATGTCACCGTTATGGGGGCACTGTGGATGTCACTATTATGAGGGCGCTATGGATGTCACTGTTATGGCAAACTGTGGATGTCACTGTTTTGGCGAACTGTGGATGTCACTGTCATGGAGGCACTGTGGATGTCACTGTTTTGGGGGGTCTGGGGATGACACACTGTTATGGGGGCACTGTGGAGGTCACTGTTATTGGGGCGCTGTGGATGTCAATGTTATTGGGCACTGAGGATGTCACTGTTATGGGGGCACTGTGAACGTCACTGTTATGGAGGCACTGTGGATGTCACTGTTATTGGGCACTGAGGATGTCACTATTATAGGGGCACTGTGGATGTCACTGTTATGGGGGCACTGTGGATATCTCTGTTATGGGGGGCACTATGGATATCACTCTTATGGGGGGCACTGTGGATATCAACATTATGGGGGGGGGGGGCACTGTGGGTGTAACTGTTATGGGGGCACTGTGGATATCAACATTATGGGGGGGCACTGTGGGTGTAACTGTTATGGGGGATCTGTGAATGTCACTGTTATTGGAGATCTGTGGATGTCACTGTTATGGGAGCACTGTGGATGTCACTGTTCTGGGGGCGCTGTGTATGTCACTGTTATGGGGGCTCTGTGGATGTCACTGTTATGGGGGCGCTGTGGATGTCACTGTTATGGGGGCACTGTGGATGTCACTATTATGGGGGCACTGTGGATGTCACTGTTATGGGGGCACTGTGGATGTCACTGTTATGGAGGCACTGTGGATGTCGCTCTATGGGGGCACTGTGGATGTTACTGTTTTGGGGGCAATTTGGATGTCACCGTTATGGGGGCACTGTGGATGTCACTATTATGGGGACTCTATGGATGTCACTGTTATGGCAAACTGTGGATGTCACTGTCATGGAGGCACTGTGGATGTCACTGTTTTGGGGACGCTGTAGATGTCACTGTTATGGGGCACTGTGGATGTCACTGTTAAGGGACGCTGTAGATGTCACTGTTATGGGGCACTGTGGAAGTCACTATTATGGGGGCGCTATGGAAGTCACTTTTATGGGAGCACTGTTGATGTCACTGTTATGGAGGGCACTGTCGATGTTACTGCTATAGGGCACTGTAGATGTCACTGTTATGGGAGCACTGTGGATGTCACTATTATGGGGGTTCTGTGGATGTCACTGTTATGGTGAACTGTGGATGTCACTGTTATGGGGGCGCTATGGATGTCAATGTTATGGCGGCACTGTGGATGTCACTGTTATGGGGGATCTGTGGATGTCACTGTTATGGGGATCTGTGGATGTTACTGTTTTGGGGCGCTGTGGAAGTCACTGTTATGGCGAACTGAGGATGTCACTTGTATTGAGGCACTGTGGATGTGACTGTTATGGGGAACTGTGGATGTCACTGTTATGGGAGCACTGTGGATGTCACTATTCTGGGGCGATGTGTATGTCACTGTTATGGGGGCTCTGTGGATGTCACTGTTATTGGGGCGCTGTGGATGTCACTATTATGGGTGCATTGTGGATGTCACTGTTATGGGGGCACTGTGGATGTCACTGTTATGGAGGCACTGTGGATGTCGCTTTATGGGGGCACTGTGGATGTTACTGTTGTGGGGGCAATTTAGATGTCACCGTTATGGGGGCACTGTGGATGTCACTATTATGGGGCTCTATGGATGTCACTGTTATGGCAAACTGTGGATGTCACTGTCATGGAGGCACTGTGGATGTCACTGTTTTGGGGGATCTGGGGATGACACACTGTTATGGGGCACTGTGGATTTCACTGTTATGGGGACGCTGTAGATGTCACTGTTATGGGGCACTGTGGAAGTCACTATTATGGGGGCGCTATGGAAGTCACTTTTATGAAAGCACTGTTGATGTCACTGTTATGGGGGCACTGTGGATGTTACTGTTATAGGGCACTGTAGATGTCACTGTTATGGGAGCACTGTGGATGTCACTATTATGGGGGTGCTGTGGATGTCACTGTTATGGTGAACTGTGGATGTCACTGTTATGGGGGTGCTATGGATGTCAATGTTATGGAGGAACTGTGGAAGTCACTGTTATGGCGAACTGGGGATGTCACTTGTATTGAGGCACTGTGGATGTGACTGTTATGGGGAACTGTGGATGTCACTGTTATGGAGGCACCGTGGATGTCACTGTTATGGGGATCTGAGGATGACACTGTTATGGGGGCACTGTGGATATCACTGTCATGCGGGCACTGTAAATGTCACTGTTATGGGGGCACTGTGGATGTCACTGTTATGGCGGTGCTGTGGATGTCACTTTTCTGGGGGCACTGTGGATGTCACTGTTATGGATGCACTGTGGATGTCACTGTTATATGGACACAGTGGATGTCACTTTTATGGGGGCTCTGTGGATGACACTGTTACGGGGGCACTGTGGATGTCACTGTTATAGGGGCACTGTGGATGTCACTGTTATGGGAGCACTGTGGATGTCACTGCCATGGGGGCACTGTGGATGTCACTATTATGGGGCGCTGTGGATGTCACTGTTATGGCGAACTGTGGATGTCACTGTTATGGGAGCACTATGCATGTCACTGTCATGGGGGCACTGTGGATGTCACTATTTTGGGGCGCTGTGGATGTCACTGTTATGGCGAACTGTGGATGTCACTGCTATGGGAGCACTGTGGATGTCACTGTTATGGGAGCACTGTGGATGTCACTGTCATTGGGGCACTGTGGATGTCACTATTATGGGGGCGCTGTGGATGTCACTGTTATGGCGAACTGTGGATATCACTGTTATGGGAGCACTGTGGATGTCACTGTCATTGGGGCACTGTGGATGTCACTGTTATAGGGGCACTGTGGATGTCACTGTTATGGAGCACTGTGGATGTCACTGTTATGGAGGCACTGTGGATGTCACTGTTATAGGGACACTGTGGATGTCACTGTCATGGGTGCACTGTGGGTGTCACTGTTATAGGGACACTGTGGATGTCACTGTTATGGGGGCTCTATGGATGTCACTTTTATGGGGGCACTGCGGATGTCACTGTCATGGTGGCACTGTGGATGTCACTGTTATGGAGCACTGTGGATGTCACTATTATGAAGGCACTGTGGATGTCACTGTTATAGGGACACTGTGGATGTCACTGTCATGGGGGCTCTGTGGATATCTCTGTTATGGGGGCACTGTGGATATCATCATTATGGTGCTGCACTGTGGATGTCACTGTTATGGGGGCACTGTGAATGTCACTGTTAAGGGAGATCTGTGGATGTCACAATTATGGGGGCGCTGTGGATGTCACTGTTATGGAGGCACTGTGGATGTCACTGTCATGCGGGCACTGTAAATGTCACTATTATGGGGCACTGTGGATGTCACTGTTATGGGTCACTGTGGATGTCACTGTTATGGGGGCACTGTGGATGTCACTGTTATGGGGTCACTGTGGATGTCACTGTTATGGAGGCACTGTGGATGTCGCTTTATGGGGGCACTGTGGATGTTACTGTTGTGGGGGCACTTTGGATGTCACCGTTATGGGGGCACTGTGGATGTCACTATTATGAGGGCACTATGGATGTCACTGTTATGGCAAACTGTGGATGTCACTGTTATGGCGAACTGTGGATGTCACTGTCATGGAGGCACTGTGGATGTCACTGTTTTGGGGGGTCTGGGGATGACACACTGTTATGGGGGCACTGTGGAGGTCACTGTTATTGGGGCGCTGTGGATGTCAATGTTATTGGGCACTGAGGATGTCACTGTTATGGGGGCACTGTGGATGTCACTGTTATTGGACACTGAGGATGTCACTATTATAGGGGCACTGTGGATGTCACTGTTATGGGGGGCACTGTGGATGTCACTGTTATTGGGCACTGAGGATGTCACTACTATAGGGGCACTGTGGATGTCACTGTTATGGGGGGCACTGTGGATATCTCTGTTATGGGGGCACTGTGGATATCACTCTTATGCCGGGCACTGTGGATATCAACATTATGGGAGGGCACTGTGGATATCAACATTATGGGGGGCACTGTGGGTGTAACTGTTATGGGGGATCTGTGAATGTCACTGTTATTGGAGATCTGTGGATGTCACTGTTATGGCGAGCACTGTGGATGTCACTGTTCTGGGGACGCTGTGTATGTCACTGTTATGGGGGCTCTGTGGATGTCACTGTTATGGGGGCGCTGTGGATGTCACTGTTATGGGGGCACTGTGGATGTCACTATTATGGGGGCACTGTGGATGTCACTGTTATGGGGGCACTGTGGATGTCACTGTTATGGAGGCACTGTGGATGTCGCTCTATGGGGGCACTGTGGATGTTACTGTTTTGGGGGCAATTTGGATGTCACCGTTATGGGGGCACTGTGGATGTCACTATTATGGGGACTCTATGGATGTCACTGTTATGGCAAACTGTGGATGTCACTGTCATGGAGGCACTGTGGATGTCACTGTTTTGGGGACGCTGTAGATGTCACTGTTATGGGGCACTGTGGATGTCACTGTTAAGGGACGCTGTAGATGTCACTGTTATGGGGCACTGTGGAAGTCACTATTATGGGGGCACTGTTGATGTCACTGTTATGGAGGGCACTGTCGATGTTACTGTTATAGGGCACTGTAGATGTCACTGTTATGGGAGCACTGTGGATGTCACTATTATGGGGGTTCTGTGGATGTCACTGTTATGGTGAACTGTGGATGTCACTGTTATGGGGGCGCTATGGATGTCAATGTTATGGCGGCACTGTGGATGTCACTGTTATGGGGGATCTGTGGATGTCACTGTTATGGGGGATCTGTGGATGTTACTGTTTTGGGGGCGCTGTGGAAGTCACTGTTATGGCGAACTGAGGATGTCACTTGTATTGAGGCACTGTGGATGTGACTGTTATGGGGGAACTGTGGATGTCACTGTTATGGGAGCACTGTGGATGTCACTATTCTGGGGGCGATGTGTATGTCACTGTTATGGGGGCTCTGTGGATGTCACTGTTATTGGGGCGCTGTGGATGTCACTATTATGGGTGCATTGTGGATGTCACTGTTATGGGGGCACTGTGGATGTCACTGTTATGGAGGCACTGTGGATGTCGCTTTATGGGGGCACTGTGTATGTTACTGTTGTGGGGGCAATTTAGATGTCACCGTTATGGGGGCACTGTGGATGTCACTATTATGGGGGCTCTATGGATGTCACTGTTATGGCAAACTGTGGATGTCACTGTCATGGAGGCACTGTGGATGTCACTGTTTTGGGGGATCTGGGGATGACACACTGTTATGGGGCACTGTGGATTTCACTGTTATGGGGACGCTGTAGATGTCACTGTTATGGGGGCACTGTGGAAGTCACTATTATGGGGGCGCTATGGAAGTCACTTTTATGAAAGCACTGTTGATGTCACTGTTATGGGGGCACTGTGGATGTTACTGTTATAGGGCACTGTAGATGTCACTGTTATGGGAGCACTGTGGATGTCACTATTATGGGGGTGCTGTGGATGTCACTGTTATGGTGAACTGTGGATGTCACTGTTATGGGGGTGCTATGGATGTCAATGTTATGGAGGAACTGTGGAAGTCACTGTTATGGCGAACTGGGGATGTCACTTGTATTGAGGCACTGTGGATGTGACTGTTATGGGGGAACTGTGGATGTCACTGTTATGGAGGCACCGTGGATGTCACTGTTATGGGGATCTGAGGATGACACTGTTATGGGGGCACTGTGGATATCACTGTCATGCGGGCACTGTAAATGTCACTGTTATGGAGGCACTGTGGATGTCACTGTTATGGCGGTGCTGTGGATGTCACTTTTCTGGGGGCACTGTGGATGTCACTGTTATGGATGCACTGTGGATGTCACTGTTATATGGACACAGTGGATGTCACTTTTATGGGGGCTCTGTGGATGACACTGTTACGGGGGCACTGTGGATGTCACTGTTATAGGGCACTGTGGATGTCACTGTTATGGGAGCACTGTGGATGTCACTGCCATGGGGGCACTGTGGATGTCACTATTATGGAGGCGCTGTGGATGTCACTGTTATGGG
>JAKVIS010002194.1:0-24706 GCA_033119425.1 Bufotes viridis | reverse complement strand
AACTGTCACCAAGAGACTGTTTTCATTTCTGGTGTGCAAGTGTGAATAAAACACTGTTTGATGCACAATCTGGACTCCTTGTTTTGTCTCTAAACTGCACCCGCACCGCTGTCTACCAGAGCGACTCCCCACACTGGTCAGACAGAAGTGTGGCAGTAAGGCAGAAAAAGTGATTCAGGAACTGGGTGGGTGAACCAGGTGGTCAGTGTACAACCGCTACTTAGAGGGAAAGAGGTTGGAAGAATCTGAGGGTGTGGACTTCAAAGGATGGGTATGAGAGTGATGGAACTGGAGGAATGACCTGGAAAATGCACTGTAAGGTAAGAAGTATGCCTACTCCACCACTGTGTCTGTTGTAACCCGCCATAAGAACGAGCATCGTGGGAAGTAGTGTCAGATTGCTAAATCCATGTTTTGGTCAGAGCCAGCAGGTTAAGAGAATTAGTAAGAAAGAAGTTGTGAATTTAGGGAGTTTGTTGCACACTGACCATGGGTTCCAGAGTGCACAGTTAAAAGAGAGAAGAGAGGACACACAATGAATGTTTGAGATTAGCAGGGTTTATATGTGTGATGGGGAATGGGCTGAAATTTGAAGACATTGGGCTGGGGTTAGATGAAATATACCCTGAAGTTAGAAGCAAAAGTATAAAGAGAGAACAATGGTTTTGTGATTTGTGAAGGTGCTTTTTGTACTGCACCCTGGGACTTGATGGGGTCAGAATATGTAAGAAGGTGAATAAAGCATGTGAGCTGTACATGGGAGAGGGTTCTGATGTGGCAATAGTGAAATGGAGGGGCAATAGGGCAGTGAGTATGGAGGAAAAGAGGACAGAAAATACAAATGTCTTTCTCTCATAGCCCACCTTTCTTCTGCCCTGTCTATCTGCCATGGTTAACTGTTTGACACTTGTCAACGACGACACTTTGTGTACGCCCGAACGTGCCAGCCCAACGCATACTTGCTTTCCCTAGACTGCCTAAATTTATAGGGCAATGAGTGCTGGGATCTATAGGTAATAAAGCTTGTTTTAACCCCTTGCCAACATTTGCTGTACATGTATGGCAGATGTTGGATCTTTAAAGAGAGTGCACCTTCTGGAGTGGAGTAAGCGCCATAGCTGCCGAGTGCCTGCAGATACCCAGGGCTAATGTCTGCTATTGGCGGTAATGCTGATCGTGAACATTTAACTCATCAGTTGTCATGGTCAAATGTGACCACGGTATCTGAAAAGCAAAAACCCGAAGCACGTGCTTCCAGGCAGGAACACCTTCCCATATCTGAGATTGGGAATGGCCTTCCATAGAAGTAATAAGCCAGAGCCAGTACTAGGTTTCTAGGCTTATTTCTGGTATATTCCACTTCACGCCTGCAGGTGGCAGCACTGCACTGGAATATACCGATGTTTGTATTCTGCTAAAATAAAATTCCATTACTTTATATAAAAAACAATCTAGTAGTGATTGCATGTTAGGGTGTACTTGGGTGCCTAAAAAAAGGTAAAAAAAAAAAAAGTTAAAGTCCGTTTTACCACATAGTAAATGTGGTAAAAACAATACCAATAAAACTGGGCAGATTTGCATTTTTTCCAATTCCCATTTGGATTTTTTAAAGCTTCCCACTACATCATATGCAATATTAAATGTTGGTTTTAGAAAGAACTTCTTGTCCCACAAAAAACAAGCCCTCCTACTGCTATGTGAACAGAAATATAAAAAAGTTATGGCTCTGGGAAGGTAGATAGTAAAAAATGAATACGCAAAAACTGAAAATGGCCGTGACAGGAAGGGGTAAATAATTAGTAAACTGACAATACCATAAGAAGACGAGCTAATCAAAGATAAACAAACAACATGGTGCCCTGACTATTCAGGGTGTACACAAGGATCAGGCAATTTAACCTGTAGGCAACCAGCGCCGCACATGGCTAGAACGGCTGCCCCATGCCTTACACAACTTTCTACCGAAGCCTATGAGATCCAGGGGATGAAGGGGTGATCAAACCCCCATAAGTTGAAATCCCATAGTAGGACAAAAATAAAAGGCAATAAAGAGTGGAAAAAAAAGTGTTTTTACATAATAAAAAAAAGTTTCAAGTTAAAAAACAAACACACCTTTCCCATAAAAAAACTTCCTTTTGCTGCCAGGTTATTTGCATAGCAGCTGAGAGTATACTGTGATTACATTTTTTTTTCTCTTCCTTCTCCAGGGTGTTGCACAGGTGAGTAATTAGGGTGTGGCTATCTAATTAGGACATGTTAAATAGCCAGTCTTGATTAGAGATGAGCGAACACCTGGATGTTCGGGTTCAAGAAGTTCGGCCGAACTTCCCGAAAATGTTCGGGTTCGGGATCCGAACTCGACCCGAACTTTATCCCGAACCCGAACCCCATTGAAGTCAATAGGGACCCGAACTTTTAGGCACTAAAAAGGCTGTAAAATAGTCCAGGAAAGGGCTAGAGGGCTGCAAAAGGCAACAAAATGTAGGTAAATGCCCTGCAAACAAATGTGGATAGGGGAATGAATTAAAATAAAATAAATAAAAATTAACCAATATCAATTGGAGAGAGGTCCCATAGCAGAGAATCATGCATCATATCACACACCACTGGTTAAGACCACTTTCAGTTATTTCGGCCCCAGCACCCAGACAGAGGAGAGAGGTCCCACAGCAAGGAATAAGGCGTTATATCACCCACAACTGGAGAAGACCACTTTCAGTTATTTAGGCCCAGCACCCAGACAGCGGAAAGAGGTCCCACAGCAAGGAATAAGGCGTCATATCACCCACCACTGGAGAAGGCCACTTTCAGTTATTTCAGCCCCAGCACCCAGACAGAGGAGAGAGGTCCCACAGCAAGGAATCATGCGTCATATCGCCGACCACTGGAGAAGGCCACTTTCAGTTATTTCGGCCCCAGCACCCAGACAGAGGAGAGAGGTCCCACAGGAAGGAATAAGGCGTTATATCACCCACCACTGGAGAAGGCCACTTTCAGTTATTTAGGCCCCAGCACCCAGACAGAGGAGAGGTCCCACAGCAAGGAATCATGCGTCATATCACCCACCACTGGAGAAGGCCACTTTCAGTTATTGAGGCCCCAGCACCCAGACAGAGGAGAGAGGTCCCACAGCAAGGAATCATGCGTCATATCACCCACCACTGGAGAAGGCCACTTTCAGTTATTTAGGCCCCAGCACCCAGACAGAGGAGAGAGGTCCCACAGCAAGGAATCATGCGTCATATCACCCACCACTGGAGAAGGCCACTTTCAGTTATTAAGGCCCAGCACCCAGACAGAGGAGAGAGGTCCCACAGCAAGGAATCATGCGTCATATCACCCACCACTGGAGAAGGCCACTTTCAGTTATTTCGGCCCCAGCACCCAGACAGAGGAGAGAGGTCCCACAGCAAGGAATAAGGCGTTATATGACCCACCACTGGAGAAGGCCACTTTCAGTTATTTAGGCCCAGCACCCAGACAGAGGAGAGAGGTCCCACAGCAAGGAATCATGCGTCATATCACCCACCACTGGAGAAGGCCACTTTCAATTATTTCGGCCCCAGCACCCAGACAGAGAAGAGAGGTCCCACAACAAGGAATCATGCGTTATATCACCCACCACTGGAGAAGGCCACTTTCAGTTATTTAGGCCCTGGCGCCCAGATTGAGGAGAGATTCATTCAACTTTGGGTTGCACCGAAAGATCATGGTAAAGTAAAAAAATGACGATTCAATAAAGAAGTGCCCCGGAATACAAGAATACATGGTTGAGGGGAGGCAGTTATAAATGTCTATTCTGCACAAGGGAGGGACAGGTCCTGTGGGATCCATGCCTGGTTCATTTTTATGAACGTCAGCTTGTCCACATTGGCTGTCAGTAATGACGCCCCTGCCGTGCTGAATACACGTTCAGACAAAACTCTGGCCGCCGTCATTGTCATCGTGTCTCTCAGTGTGTAAACCACTGGAAGTAGATATCTTGCTGCGGATATAGAGACGCAGCAAGCAGTGTTTTCTTGGCGAATGGATAGATGCCGGTTGGGGCCCTCCGCCCAAAAGGCGGATTTATTGGCTTGGCGTGATGCATTTGTTAAGAGAACAATGTACGGAAAGGAACCTGCATTCGTTATTTCCAGTGTGCCTGATCAACCGCTGGAGATGGTGACGCTGTTCCTATAAGTAGGCCCACATAAGAATCCTGGTGAGTCTTGTTGAGCATTGATCACTGATCAATGCTGAACAAGATTCCCCTAGTGGTGACTGAGAGACATGTTGTGGTATTCTTTCTGTGGGTGTGTGTGTTATCACTTCCTGTATGATTGTACTGTACCTGAAGGAGTGGACAGGTGTTGGGCCCGCCCACTTCCTATTTGTTATCCCTTTGGCTATGTAAATAAAGAAAGGGTCAGAGGAGAGCAGTTCTCACCTGGTCCACGATAGAGCAACATGTCTGACTGATTACTGGAATAGTGCGGCCTTTCCTTACACAAAAGAGCTGATACACGTGCTTGTGAGCACGGGTAAAGGAAATTACTATAACACAGAGATAAAAAAACACAGTGATGTCACTGTATAGAGATAATAAACATAGTGATGTCACAGTACAGAGATAATAAACACAGTGATGTCACAGTACAGGAATAAAAAACACAGTGAATTCACAATACTAGTATAATAAACAGAGTGATGTCACAGTACATAGATAATAAACAGTGATATCAGGGTACTGGAATAATAAACACAGTGATGTCACAGTATGGTATAATAAACACAGTGATGTCACAGTATGGTATAATAAACACAGTGATGTCACAGTACAGAGATGAGAAACACAGTGATGTCACAGTACAGAGATAATAAACAGTGATATCAGGGTACTGGAATAATAAACACAGTAATGTTACAGTATGGTATAATAAACACTGTGATGTCACCGTGCAGAGATAATAAACAGAGTAATGTCACAGTACTGGGATCACAGCGATATCACAGTGCAAGGATATAATATACAGTGATGTCACAGTACAGAGATAATAAACACAGTCACAATTGTTTTTACTTATAGAGCATTTTTTTTACTTTTAGTTTTATATTGCAGCAGCTATTGAAAACAGGAAGTGTGGCCATATTGGTTGTTAATTTTGAATTAGCATCTAAGAAACTGACGGCAAAATGGATGGAACATGTTGATAGAATGACTGCTGTCCATCACTTTCTGGAAGCTCATTTGAAGTTTGTCTAGAGAAGAGGGAATTTCTCAAAAAATCGATTCGGTCGGTTCACTGAATTTTCCAAAAGGATTTGAGTCGATAAAAAATTTATTTGTGGTAATTCGCGTTAAAAGATAACTTGAAAAAAGGTTAGGATCACTGGAGGTGCTGCCAAGGTTCAGATGAATAATACATCGGAGGTGGTATAGTTGATGTAAGGTATCCGGTCGGGATTCTAGTTGAAAAACAGCTATTTCCTGGCTGCAGAGAGCCTGTATAGTGGTGTAGAACACTGTGCCTTGCAGAAACACGCATAGGGAGTCTGCTGTGGTAGTGAAACAATGCTGTGAGTCAGTATAACACGCAGATGACAGGCGTCGCTCTTAGAATCACTGCACACTTCACTTATTTGGACAGTTATGGGGCCAAAACTGACCAAATAACTCAAGTGTGAACTCAGCCTTACAGGTCAATGTTAGCGCCAGGTGTAAAGAACCGTGCCTAAGATCCTACTATAGTGGGAAAGAGCGCACTCCTTTTTCACTGTTGTCAGCTGATTCCACATAGATGTCTACAAAACCTGTTCTATTAAACGCTTATACAAGTAAATTCCCTGACAGAGTGGAGAAGGTGTCAGCAGTAAGTTTGTCTTGACATCAATGATTATTTTGCCCTTCCTCTGATCCGTCAGAACAATAACCCCCAAAAACGGATCCTGTCTGTTGAGCATCCGCCTTCACTCGGTCAGCATTTGGTCAGTAATTCATCAGTATTGCTAAAGCCCCCCCAAAAAAAAAAACCAAAAACAAACAAACAAAAAAAACAGGAGTAGATCCAAAACAGAGATGACACGTGAATGGAATATTTGCATGTTTTCTGTGTTTTGTACCCACTCCTGCTTTTGGCTACCAAATCATAAGCCAATTCTGATGCAAAATAGGAACCATGTCATACAGGCCTTACAGCTGCTACATAGACAGGATCCTTTGGGTGTCTCATTTTTCCTTCCTTCTGACAGATCAGAAGGGTCAAATAAATGATGATGTCAACCAGGCCAAGAAGGCAAAATAGTGGACCAGTCATGAAGGGGGGAGGGTGGGAACAGCATTAGAAGTCCACAGAGTGGCCCAGTGACATAGTGATGAGGTGGCAGCAGCATGAGGAGACCACAGAGAGGCCCAGTGACATAGTGGTGAGGTGTCAGCAGCATGAGGAGACCACAGGGTGCATCAGGCGGGTGGCAACATAGTAGCTGAAGAAGGTAGCCAGAAGAAACAGGTCTCTTGTGACAAAGTTTAGGTCTTGCACCATGGATGATCTAGTCTGATGCATCAGGCACTGGTGTTTGGAAATCCTGGCTGATTCATGCCTGATTTATCTTCACAAAGGTCAGTTTCTCCACATTTTCGATGGATATACGAGTTCTCCTTGGGGTAACAATGACCCTCGTGGCACTAAACACCCGCTCTGATGCCACTCTGCTGGCCCGGGCAGGAAAGTTTGTCTGGGGCAAACTTCAGCCAGTTGCGCCACAAATCGAGTTTGGCTGCCTTGTAGTCCAGAGGATCTTCGATGCGGGGTTGCAGTGTGCACTTCAAGTATGCAACAACCTGCTGATTCAGGTTCTGCTCTATGTCTACCTGCTGCTGCTTGCAGTAGTTTCTTCAGTAGGCGGGTGAAGAAAACTGCTCATTAGCAACTCTAGACTTAAGTTGCTTCTGGAACTGGTACTGCTCCTGCCCCTCACCCCACCCCAGCAGCCATGGCAGTGGAACGTAAGCTCAGAGGGGCCCCGGCCAGACCTGCGTGAGGATGGGTGATGGAACACATAGGCAGCGACCAACTGACTAAATAGGATGTCTCGATAGTGGTTCAGTTTGTCCTCCCTCTCAGCGGGTGTAAAAAAGGCCCCCATTTTGGACCGGTAGCGAGGGTCTAACATGGTGGAGAGCCAGTAGTCATCCCTCTGCCGAATGGTGACAATTCGGCTGTCACTCACGCAAGCAACTTAGCATCCATCGGGCCATTTGCGCAAGTAACTCGGAGGGACTCCCTGCCTCCATCTCCACTCTATGCTACCACGGTGTGCCTGGGTCATCCGCATAGTATTCCCTTATCGCCCTGTAGCTCCTATGGCTGCTCCTGGCCACGCTTCACCTTTTGCCCACAAATTCGGCAAATGGCTATATTCACCTCCTCTGGCGGCTTAACAAAAAACTGCCACACCGCTGAGTATGCCATTATCCCCACAACACTTTGCGCTGACTGCCTGCTACCGCTGCCTTCGTGAATCCCTGCACCGCTACTTTCCGGGCAGGTAGGCTCTGGCAAAGCAGGTGGTCTACTTTGGCTCCCGACCTGCCACTGCTGTCACCCTGCTGACTTACGGCCACACTACCACCTTGCTATTTCAGCCTCACGCCTCAAGCTGCCACCCTCTACTCCCGATGATGAAGCCCTTCTTCACCCAGCTCCAAAGTGCAATCGGCTACATGATTATCTGCTACTGTCTGCACATCACTGATATCCCCTCAAAGGTCTCAGGGCCAGGAGCCTGACCGCTTCTAACACCAGTTCCCACGTGACTCTCATCATCACTACTTGCCCGCCTACCGACAAAGCAACGGATGTCTCCTCCAGATCTTGGCTGGGCAGTAGCTGCTGACTGTCCTCTAGTAGCTCCTCCTCGCTGAAAAGTGGAGCTGAATCTACGGCTTATATATTGCGCTGAGGGAACAGAAAATGACAGAGGCAGGTTGAGGACAGTTGGGGGCACAGGGCCTGCTCCCGGGCCATGCCAACTAAGCATCATGTCAGAGGGACCCACTCACTCTTGGCTGGGGTGTCTGATGTCACTTGTGACGAGTTGAAGACCGAGTCAACAATTGTAGCACTGCTAGCTTGCTGGTCAAGACACGACCACTAGATAACACTGAGAGCTCAAGCCTCCCGCTGCAACTACTGCTCCTGCTCTACTTCTGCCTGTGACAGAAACATTTTTGGCCACTGCCCATTCTCTTTGAAGGGCCTGTCACTTTTCTGCCTGATATACTGTATAATCAATGACCCCAAAAAGACTGTAGTACAATGTAACTTCACCGCAGAACGGCTGATAGAGACGTATGTATATTTCCTATTGATGCACCCCGTAAATGGCTGTCGTACAATGTAACTTCACTGCAGAAAGGCTAATAGGATGTACGTATATTTCCTATTAATACACCCTGTAAATGGCTGTAGTACAATGTAACTTCACAGCAGAACTGCAAATAAGATATATATTTTTCCTATTAATACACCCCAAAGAAAATGTATAACAATGTAAAATCACCGTAGAACAGCTAATAGGACGTATGTATATTTCCTATTAATACATCTGTATCACAAAGAACTTTTACCCTAATAACAAGCAAGGTATTGCTGAGCTATCATATAGTGCAAACTTAAAAGCAGCGTATAACAGCAATTTGGATTCCCACTTAGTGCAGCAAGGTTTAATAGAATCACTCCTATTACCCAGGCTGTACACTCTCCTGTTGCACCCTGTTCTCTTTTTATAGCGTGGATGATGCCTTCCTCCTAGAGTTGAGCGAACTTCTGTTTTAAGTTCGTTTTCCAAAGTTCGGGTTTGGGTTATCCAAGCATCCCATTATGGAATCCGCTACCACGGACCATAACGGCATTTGGAATCCATAAGGGATTCTTCAATGAACCCGAACCTTGGACAACACGGAGGACCTAGGGTGATGTCACCATCATGTGATCAGTGCAGGGCGTGGCTCAGTACTGGATTGGATAAGGGTCGTAGGCTACCACCTCTTATCTAATCCAGTACTGAGCCACGCCCTGCACTGATCACATGACGGTGACGTCACCCTGCACTAAGCACAATGGCTGAATCCAAGATGGCTGAGGCTATTTATAGGGCTGTGACATCAGAGGGCTGGCTGGCTGCTGATTGGCTGCATGCATGGCATTCTGGGTGATCTCTTATTCCCAGAGTTCTTTGCTGCATGTCCTAACACGTGCAGCAGCCATTTTAGAAAAAATGGAATTTGTTACTACGAAGCATGAGAAAATTTGACTTCGGTGCAAATCGAATCTTTCCTGAAATTCGGATCGAATTCTACCTTGTTAACTTCGATTAGCTCATCTCTATTTATGGCCACACATCCTGTTGTTCAATGGCCACTGCAATAAAACAGACAAATGCCAATACCTATGTGAAAGGTGAAAGTCCAACACTTTTCCACATTTCTGCCATGCTAACCCTGCCCTCAGAGGAGCTGGCTGTGACACAGCTGTGTTGGCGACCTCTTGCTCCTCCTCTGCTTTCGCCTTGGGCTTCCACCTGTTCCCCTGTGACATTTGGGAATGCTCTCAGGAGCGCGTCTACCAGCGTGCGCTTGTACTCACGCATCTTCCTATCACACTCCAGTGCAGGAAGTAAGGTGGGCACATTATCTTTGTACCGGGGATCCAGCAGGGTGGCAACCCAGTAGTCCGCACACGTTAAAATGTGGGCAACTCTGCTGTCGTTGCGCAGGCACTGCAGCATGTAGTCGCTCATGTGTGCCAGGCTCCCCAGAGGTAAGGACAAGCTGTACTCTGTGGGAGGCGTATCGTCATCGTCCTTCGTATTCCCTAGCCACGTACCAGTGATGGGCCTGAGCTGTGTCGGGTGCCACCCCGCTTGTGAATCGGCTTCATCCTCATCCTCCTCCACCTCCTCCTCATCCTCCAGTAGTGGGCCCTGGCTGGCCACATTTGTACCTGGCGTCTGCTGTTGCAAAAAACCTCCCTCTGAGCCACTTCTAACAGACTGGCCTGAAAGTGCTAAAAATGACCCCTCATCCTCCTCCTCCTCCTGGGCCACCTCCTCTTCCATCATCGCCCTAAGCGTTTTCTCAAGGAGACATAGAAGTGGTATTGTAACGCTGATAACGGTGTCATCGCCACTGGCCATGTTGGTGGAGTACTCGAAACAGCGCAACAGGGCACACAGGTCTCGCATGGAGGCCCAATCATTGGTGGTGAAGTGGTGCGGTTCCGCAGTGCGACTGACGCGTGCGTGCTGCAGCTGAAACTCCACTATGGCCTGCTGCTGCTCGCACAGTCTCTCCAGTATGTGCAAGGTGGAGTTCCACCTGGTGGGCACGTCGCATATGAGGCGGTGAGCGGGAAGGCCGAGTTACGCTGCAGCGCAGACTGGCGAGCAGCGGCAGGATGTGAACGCCGGAAGTGCGCACAGACGGCCCGCACTTTATGCAGCAGCTCTGACATGTCGGGTAGTTGTGAATGAACTTCTGCATCAACAAATTCAGCACATGCGCCAGGAAAGGGATGTGCGTCAAACCGGCTAGTCTGTTGTTCAATACCCCGCCACAACTCCTGCACGGTGTGGGGCCTGTCCCCCAAACATATGAGTATCAGAATGGCCTGCTGATGTTTACCCGGGCTGTGCTGAAGTTGGTGGTGAAGGTGTGTGGCTGACTGGATGAGCTGGTGGAAGCAGAAGAGGAGGCTACAGGAGGCAAAGAATGATGCCCTGCGATCCTTGGCGGCGGAAGGACGTGCGCCAAGGAACTCTCCGCCTGGGGCCTAGCCGCCACTGCATTTACCCAGTGTGCAGTTAGGAGATATAGCGTCCCTGGCCGTGCTTACTGGTCCACGTATCTGTGGTTAGGTGGACCTTGCCACAGATGGCGTTGCGCAGTGCACACTTGATTTTATCGGATACTTGGTTGTGCAGGGAAGGCACGGCTGTCTTGGAGAAGTAGTGGTGGCTGGGAACAACATACTGTGGGACAGCCATGGACATCAGCTGTTTGAAGCTGTCTGTGTCCACCAGCCTGAATGACAGCATTTCAAAGGCCAGTAGTTTAGAAGTGCTGGCATTCAGGCCCAGGGCTCGAGGGTGGCTAGGTGGGAATTTACGCTTTCTCTCCAAGGTTTGAGAGATGGAGAGCTGAACGCTGCAGTGTGACATGATGGAGATGCTTGGTGACGCAGGTTGTGGTGTCGGTGGCACATCCTCTGTTTGGTGGGCGGCAGGTGCCAACGTTCCTCCGAGGCGGAGGAAGAGGCCAAGGCAGCAGCAGAAGAGGGAGCAGGGGAGCCAGTGTGAGTTCCTTGCTTTTAAAGTGTTTACTCCACTGCAGTTGATGCTTTGCATGTAGATGCCTGGTCATGCAGGTTGTGCTAAGGTTCAGAACGTTAATGCCTCGCTTCAGGCTCTGATGGCACAGCGTGCAAACCACTCGGGTCTTGTCGTCAGCACATTGTTTAAAGAAGTGCCATGCCAGAGAACTCCTTGAAGCTGCCTTTGGGGTGCTCGGTCCCTGGTGGCGGTGGCCAGTAGCAGACGAACTCTCTTGGCGGCGGCTGTTCTGCTTTTGCCCTCTGCTCCCTCTTTTGCTACGCTATTGGCTCGGTCTCACCACTGTCTCTTTCTCTGAACTATGAAAGTCAGTGGCACGACCATTCCATGTGGGGTCTAGGACCTCATCGTCCCTGCATCGTCTTCCACACAGTCTTCCTCCCTGACCTCCTGTTTGGTCTGCACACTGCAGAAAGACGCAGCAGTTGGCACCTGTGTTTCGTCATCATCACAGACGTGCGGACTCCGATGAGGTGATATTCCCATGTCCTCATCATCAGGAAACATCAGTGGTTGTGCATCAGTGCATTCTATGTCTTCCACCACTGGGGAAGGGCTAGGTGGATTCCCTTGGGAAACCCTGCCAGCTGAGTCTTCAAACAGCATAATTGACTGCTGCATAACTTGAGGCTCAGACAGTTTCCCTGATATGCATGGGGGTGATGTGACAGACTGATGGGCTTGGTTTTCAGGCGCCACCTGTGCGCTTTCTGCAGAAGACTGGGTGGGAGATAATGTTGTGAACGTGCTGGATCCACTGTCGGCCACCCAATTGACTAGCGCCTGTACCTGCTCAGGCCTTACCATCCTTAGAACGGCATTGGGCCCCACCAAATATCGCTGTAAATTCTGGCGGGTACTGAAACCTGAGGTAGTTGGTTCACTAGGACGTGTGGCTGTGGCAGAATGGCCACATCCTCTCCCAGCACCAGAGGATACACTAACACCACCACGACCGCGTCAGTGTCCCTTACTAGATGTTTTCCTCATTGTTACCGTTCAGCAAGCACCACAATAAGAAAAAAATATTTGGCCCAATGTATTGATTTCAAATTCAGGCCTTTTTTACAGGCACCTAACACTATCTGCCTATTTATTTATGTAGCGTATTACACTAATCCAGGCACAGCAGTAACCGCTGATTTAGGAGAATATCTCTTTTAGGGCTAGTATTTAGGCCCTGGATGAAAGGTATCCTTTATGAACAGATTTACACTTGGAGATGCACAGTAGCGTGAGAAAAATATATAGGATTATGCCTTCAGCAATTGTATTTTAACACTTTGTGTAATATACCATTTAACGGACAGAAATACAATGGGTGATGCACGCTAGCATGTGAAGTTAATGAGGATGACCCTCTCAGCACGTGTATATACACCTTGTGTGTAATATACCCTTTTACGGACAGATTAACACTTGGCCTGCAACAGCTGGAACACCAGATTCAGGGTATTGCTATTTTGGCAATTGAATTTCACGCCAGAACAAAATATATACCTCACAGAAAAAAAGATGCACCACATGGATAAGCAACTGACAACACTGGCTAATCCCTCACTCTGGTGTTAAAAGCTGAGAGATTCGCCAATATGTCCAATCAGGAACATATCGGAGCCCCTTTAACCACCCCTTCACGGTATCTCAGCATGACATGGGGTCCTACCACTAGACTACCTATGGTGTGTGAACAAGGTCTGAACAGGTATTAAGCAGCCCACAGCCCCTCCCACTCACCTGCATTGCAGGACCAACAATGCAATGGGGAACAAATGAGGCTGCAAGCTACACCTACAAGAGACCATGTGACACCGGGTTCCAGGTGCAACAGAATGTTTACCAGCCATATGCAATGGCACATTCAATACATATAAAACAAGAATCACAAAAATAAACGTGGCCTAAATGGGTGGGACTGCTCCAAACCCCAAACACTGTGGCGTGTTTCTAACTGGGGGGGCAGTTCCTCCGCATGTGGTTCGCAGCAAACGGCTATCCCCAGCAAAAATTGCATACAATGGAGGATACCGGCGCGAACCACAAGCACCATACAAACATCCTACACAAAATAAAACATGTGCGGATGAAAATATATAAACACATACCTCACAGAAAAAAGATGCACCACATGGATAAGCAACTGACAACACTGGCTAATCCCTCACTCTGGTGTTAAAAGCTGAGAGATTCGCCAATATTTCCAATCAGGAACTGGTCCTGCAATGCAGGTGAGTGGGAGGGGGCTGTGGGCTGCTTAATACCTGTTCAGACCTTGTTCACACACCATAGGTAGTCTAGGTATGTCATGCTGAGATACCGTGAAGGGGTGCTTAAAGGGGCTCCGATATGTTCCTGATTGGAAATATTGGCGAATCTCTCAGCTTTTAACACCAGAGTGAGGGATTAGCCAGTGTTGTCAGTTGCTTATCCATGTGGTGCATCTTTTTTCTGTGAGGTATGTGTTTACTATATTTTCATCCGCACATGTTTTATTTTGTGTAGGATGTTTGTGTGGTGCTTGTGGTTCGCGCCGGTATCCTCCATTGTATGCAATTTTTGCTGGGGATAGCCGCTCGCATGCGAACCACATGCGGAGGAACTGCCTCCCAGTTAGAAACACGCCACAGTGTTTGGGGTTTGGAGCAGTCCCACCCATTTAGGCCACGTTTATTTTTGTGATTCCAGAACAAAATATACCCTTTTACGGACAGATTAACACTTGGCCTGCAACAGCTGGGACACCAGATTCAGGGTATTGCTATTTTGGCAATTGAATTTCACCCCAGAACAAAATATATGTTTTGGCGGACACTATTATACTTTGCCAGCCACAGCTGAAACCACTGATTTATGGTATTGCTATTTTGGCAATTGAATTTCACCCCAGAACAAAATATATGTTTTGGCGGACACTATTATACTTTGCCAGCCACAGCTGAAACCACTGATTTATGGTATTGCTATTTTGGCAATTTAATTTCATCCCAGAACAAAATATACCCTTTACGGACAGATTAACACTTGGCCTGCAACAGCTGGGACACCAGATTCAGGGTATTGCTATTTTGGCAATTGAATTTCACCCCAGAACAAAATATACCTTTTACGGACAGATTAACACTTGGCCTGCAACAGCTGGGACACCAGATTCAGGGTATTGCTATTTTGGCAATTGAATTTCACCCCAAAACAAAATATATGTTTTGGCGGACACTATTATACTTTTCCAGCCACAGCTGAAATCACTGATTTATGGTATTGCTATTTTGGCAATTGAATTTCACCCCAGAACAAAATATACCCTTTACGGACAGATTAACACTTGGCCTGCAACAGCTGGGACACCAGATTCAGGGTATTGCTATTTTGGCAATTGAATTTCACCCCAGAACAAAATATACCCTTTACGGACAGATTAACACTTGGCCTGCAACAGCTGGGACACCAGATTTAGGTATTGCTATTTTGGCAATTGAATTTCACCCCAGAACAAAATATGTTTTGGCGGACACTATTATATTTTTCCAGCCACAGCTGAAACCACTGATTTATGGTATTGCTATTTTGGCAATTGAATTTCCCCCAGAACAAAATATACCCTTTTACGGACAGATTAACACTTGGCCTGCAACAGCTGGGACAATAGATTAAGGGTATTGCTATTTTGGCAATTGAATTTCACCCCAGAACAAAATATACCCTTTTACGGACAGATTAACACTTGGCCTGCAACAGCTGGGACACCAGATTCAGGGTATTGCTATTTTGGCAATTGAATTTAACACCAGAACAAAATATATGTTTTGGCGGACACTATTATACTTTGCCAGCCACAGCTGAAACCACTGATTTATGGTATTGCTATTTTGGCAATTGAATTTCCCCAGAACAAAATATATGTTTTGGCGGACACTATTATACTTTGCCAGCCACAGCTGAAACCACTGATTTATGGTATTGCTATTTTGGCAATTAAATTTCACCCCAGAACAAAATATACCTTTTACGGACAGATTAACACTTGGCCTGCAACAGCTGGGACACCAGATTCAGGGTATTGCTATTTTGGAAACTGAATTTCACCCCAGAACAAAATATACCCTTTACGGACAGATTAACACTTGGCCTGCAACAGCTGGGACACCAGATTCAGGGTATTGCTATTTTGGCAATTGAATTTAACCCCAGAACAAAATATATGTTTTGGCGGACACTATTATATTTTGCCAGCCACAGCTGAAACCACTGATTTATGGTATTGCTATTTTGGCAATTGAATTTCACCCCAGAACAAAATATATGTTTTGGCGGACACTATTATAGTTTGCCAGCCAGTGCTGAGACACCAGATTTAGGGGATTGCTATTTTGGCAATTGAATTTCACCACAGAAAATAATCTATCCTTTGCCAGACAGCAGACAGTATTATACTTGGCTAGCCAAAGCTGGAACACCAGATTTAGGGATTGGTATTTTGGCAATTGTATTTAACCCCTTAATAAAATATAGAAATTGCTATCCTGAGTTTCTAGGGGTGACAATTAGCACAGCCAAGCCCCTGATGTAGGATATAGCAAAAAAAAAAAAACTAGTATTGATGGACTTGGTGACAGCTTGTTCTGGTGCACCACAAGTCACAAAATAGCCGCCCGATCACCCCAGAAAAAAGTGACAGAAAAACAATCTGTGCAGCCTAAAAACCAGTGAGCAAGTAACTAGCAGAAGTTGAATGATTCACAGCTGTAGATCGATCACTTCATTAGGTGCTTTTGCTGACTTTTCCCTGCATAATCTCGCCCTCACAGCAGCTGCGTCCTCTCCCTACACTAATCAGAGCAATGTGACGTAGCGGCGCTACGTGACTCCAGCTTAAATAGAGGCTGGGTCACATGCTGCACTTGGCCAATCACAGCCATGCCATTAGTAGACATGGCTGTGGTGGGCTCTTAGGGCAAGAAGTAAAGCGCTAGCTGATTGGCTGCTGTGCAGCCCTTTAGAAAGCGGGAAGAAATCGCTGAACAACGAACCCGAACCCGAACTTTTTGAAAATGTTCGGTCCGTGTCCCGAACACCCCAAAATTCGGTACGAACCCGAACTATTCTCGAACTGTTCACTTAAGACTAGTCTTGAGGGCAGCTCAGTGCTTTGAATCCAGAGAAAAAAAGCAGTCTGCTTTGAGAGCTACATTTATAAAAGCAGACAAGTAGACAAACAACGCATTTGTGAGCGTTCAAGTGTTTGATTTCAAGTCTGTGTTTGTATTAAATGTGTGACTTTGGATTACGTGACTTGAGATTCAGGGACTTTTGGAGGGGACTACAGTAAGTTAGATTCTTATCACTGCACTATATTGTAACTTTTCTCTTTTCTTGAGTAATCCCCATTTAATATGTGTTCTATTATTGACAGCACAGTCCAGTGCACATCTTGTCTAATGTATGCAGTCTAATGTATGCACTGAGAAGCGTTGAAAATTTGGAAAGAGTTTGCTGCTTACTGAGCAAGCACTCTATGGGGTAGATGTGGGGAGGGTGGTAGCGAGGAGGCTCAGGAAAGTGAGGTAGGTAGCTGGATACCAGTTAGAAAGCGGGGTAGAAGGAAGAGTGTCAGGAGGCTAGCCCTGATCTGACACACCCCAACAAGTTTGCAAGGTTGGCAGATGAGGGGTTGTCAGTTCAGGGAGATCACTGCTGCAGCCGGACACTTCTTCTGCCAGTCAGGAGAATTTCAGCTCCAGTAAGCAGGGGACCAGGAGAGCAAGGCAGGCCAGACAGGTGCTGCTAGTGGGAGACTCCATTATTAGGGGTACAGATAGGGCGATCTGTCATAAAGACCGGGATCTTCGAACGGTGTGTTGTCTTCCTGGCGCTCGAGTTCGACACATCGTGGATCGGGTTAACACATTACTGTGAGGGGCTGGAGAAGATCCAGCAGTCATGGTCCATATCGGAACCAATGACAAAGTTAGAGGTAGGTGGATCGTCCTTAAAATGATATGTCACAAGCTTAGGGCAAGGACCTCAAAGGTAGTGTTTTCTGAAATACTACCTGTATCAAGAGCCACACAAGAAAGTCAATGGTGTAGGAAGGAGGGGTTTGGGTTCCTGGAGAACTCGGCCGACTTCTCTCGGCTACAGGCTCTATCACAGGGATGGGCTGCACCTCAATGGGGAAGGGGCAGCTGTTTTGGGGGAGAAGATGGCTAGAAGGTTGGAGGAGTGTTTAAACTAGGGACTGGGGGTAGGGTAATTACATTATAGGATGGGAAGACCGGGGCGAGGTAATGGAACTGGGGGAAGAATGGAAGGAGGGCCTAGAACAGTTTAGAAGGAAAGGTATAGGGTAAAAATATACATAAACCTCTAAATTGTATGTATACTAATGCCAGAAGACTGACTAATAAAACTGGTATACTGGAATTAGTGATGTGTGAGGAGGACTATGACATAGTGGGAATAACTGGGACATGGCTGGATGATAGCTATGACTGGGCAGTTAAAGGGAACCTGTCATCAACTTTATGCTGACCTCATTGAGAGCAGCATAAAGTAGTGAAAGACATGCTGATTTCAGCGGTATGTCACTCATGAGCTAAAGTAAGTGGTTGCGAGAACCAGCCTCATTAACCATTGCAGCCCGGGCCTGGAAAGAGTTAAATCTGAAAAGAGTCATGGTTATTCATAATCTTCTGCTCTCCACGCCCATCTGCTGATGATTGGCAGTTCTCCTAGAGAGAAAACTAGGTAGAAGACTGTCAATCATCAGCAGGTGGGCAGGGAGAGCAGGAATTTATGAATAACTATGACTCTCTTCAGGTGGCCGTGACTCTTTTCCAGGCCCAGTTTGCAATGATTGTGATCTTGATTCTCTGCAACCACTTACTTTTAAATTTTAAATGACAGAGTGCTGAAATCAACTCACCTGTCTCTACTTTATGCTGCCGTTAGTATGGGCAGCATAAAGTTGATGACAGGTTCCCTTTAATGTACAGGGTTACAGTCTGTCTAGAAAGGATCATCAAAACCGAAGAGGGGAGGGGTCTGCCTTTATTTAAAGTCCTTTCTAAAGCCCACACTCCGAGAAGATATACGTGAGGGACATGAACATGTGGAGTCACTGTGGGTATAAATACAAGGAGGCAAAAACAATAATAAAAACTAATAGGAGTTTATTATAAACCACCTAATATACCAGAGTCCACAGAAAATCTACTACTAAACGAGATAGACAAGGCAGCAGATCATAATGAGGTCGTTATTATGGGGGACTTCAACTACCCAGATATAGACTAGGAAACTGAAACCTGTATATCTCATAAAGGAAACAGCTTCTTGGCAATAACCAATTACCTTTCCCTACTGGATCTGGATCCGACTAGAGGGACAGCCATACTGGGCTTAGTATTAACCAATAGACCTGACAGAACAACAGATGTGCAAGTTGGGGGACACCTGGGAAATAGTGACCATAAAGTAATAACCTTCCAATTGTCATTCAAAAGAGTGTTTCTTCAGGGAGGAACAAAAATACGCAACTTCAAAAAAGCTAAATTTAGCCAACTAAGAGAGGTCATAGGCCTAACTAACTAGGACAAAGTCCTCAAAAATAAAAATACAGCCACAAAATGGGATGTTTTTAACCACTTGAAGACCACAGGTTTATACCCCCCTAGTGACCAGGCCCTTTTTTACAAATCCGCACTACACTTTCACCGTTTATTGCTCGGTCATACAACTTACCACCCAAATGAATTTTACCTCCTTTTCTTCTCACTAATAGAGCTTTCATTTGGTGGTATTTCATTCTTGCTGACTTTTTAACTTTTTTTGATATTTTACTTTTTTTGACGAAATTTTTGCAAAAAAACTACATTTTTCGCTTTCTGTTGTAAAAATTTTCAAATAACACTACATTTCAATTTAAATGTCTTTGATAAAAAAAATGCAATAAGTGTATATTTATTGGTTTGGGTAAAAGTTATAGCGTTTACAAACTATGGTGCAAAAAGTGAGTTTCCGCACTTTGATTTTCTGAGCACCTGTCCTGTTTCCTGACGCACTACAATGTCCAGACAGTAGTAACACCCCATAAATGACCCTATTTCGAAAGTAGACACCCTAAGGTATTGACTGAGGGCATAGTGAGTTCATGGAACTCACTATGCCCCTAGCGAATACCTTGGGGTGTCTACTTTTTCCACTGCCCTGGCATTTGAGGGTCTCCGCAATCATTACCCGTATGGCCAGAATTAGGAGTTTTGCTATTCTACTTATATTGACCATACGGGTAATGAGAATTTTTTTTCCGTTCAGCCGCTGGGCTGAAAGAAAAAAATGAACGGCACAGATTTCTTCATTCACATTGATCAATGTGGGGACCCTTAGGCCTCATTCACACATCCGCAATTCTGTTGCGCAAAATTTTGCGGAGCGGAATTGTAGATACATTCAATTCTATGAGGACAGACTTTGTCCCGCTCGGATCGGAAGTGCGGATCTGCACTTCCGGATCCGCTAAAATATAGAACATGTCCTATTCTTGTCCGCACTGCGGACAAGAAAAAGACATTTTCTATATAGTTCTGGCAATGTGCGGATCCGCAAAATGCGGAAAGCACATTGCCGGTGTCCGTATTCTTTGCGGATCCGCAGATCCATGGATCCACAAAACACATACGGACGTCTGAATGAGCCTTACAGGGGGTGATTAGTGACAGGGGGTGACAGGGGGTGATCAGGGGGTGACATGGGTGATCAGGGGATAATCAGTGATGGGGCGGTGGGGGGGTGTGTGTGTAGTGAAAATAAATTTTAGTGGACAGCAAACTTAACTGTAGAAACCAGTGTCAGACAGTTGCTGCCAAAGTTAATAAGATCATAGGGTTCATCAAAAAGGGCATAGATGCCTGTGATGAGAACATAGTCCTGCCACTTTATAGTCAGACCACACATGGAGTACTGTGTACAGTTCTGGGCTCTTGTGAACAAGGCAGACATAGCGGACCTGGAGAGGGTTCAGAGAAGGGCAACTAAAGTAATAACTGGAATGGGTGGACTACAGTACCCAGAAAGATTATCAAAATTAGGGTTATTCACTAAGGGGAGATGTAATAACTATGTATAAATATATCAGGGGTCAGTACAGAGATCTGTCCCATCATCTATTTATGCCTAAGACTCTGACTGTGATGAGGGGACATCCTCTGCGTCTGGAGGAAAGAAGGTTTGTACACAAACAGAGAAAAGGATTCTTTACGGTAAGAGCAGTGAGACTATGGAACTCTCAGCCTGAGGAGGTGGTGATGGTGAGTTCACTAAAAGAGTTCAAAAGGGGCCTGGGTGTATTTCTGGAGTGTAATAATATTACAGGTTACAGTTAATAGAGAGGGTCGTTGATCCAAGGAGTTATTCTGATTGCCTGATTGAAGTCGGGAAGGAATTTATTTTCCCGTAAAGTGAGGAAAATTGACTTCTACCACACAGTTGTTGTTGTTTTGTTTGCGTTCCTCTGGATCAACTTGCAGGATAACAGGCTGAACTGGATGGACAGATGTCTTTTTGTTCAGCCTTATAAGCGATGTTACTATTGTCTAGTACGTAACCACTTTCTCTAAAAAAATAAGCACATGATCTAACCTGTCAGGTGAACAACAACAAAAGATAAATACTGTGCTAGAACAGCTATTTTTTGCTTACCTTGCCTCACAAAAAGCGTAATTTCAAGCAATCAAAAATCATATTCCCCAAAATAGTATCAACAGAACTGTCACCTTATCCGATAGTTTAAATCACTGCAAAAAAAGGTGCACCATAATAACATGCAACTGACCATACTGGCTGAACCCTCAAGCTGATGTTAGAAGCTGAAACTGTAGCCAATATATTCCGGTCAGAAACATATCGAGAGCCCGTTTGCACCACTTCAAGGTATCTTAGTGTGGGGCCTAGCACTAACCTACCTGTAGTGTGTGAACACAGTCCGATAGGTGCTAAGGTCCAACTCACAGCCACACTCAAACATACCTGCATAGTAAGATCACTAATACAATGGGAGGGAGGAGGAGACTGCGAGCCCCACCTATAACAGGCCATGTGACACAGGCTACCAGGTGCACTAGAATGTTACCAATGATAAGCATTGGCACATTCAGGGCTGGCGCGTTCTATAAGCCAGCTAAGCAGCCACGTAGGCGCCCCTTGGGAAGGGCGCCGCCAGAGCGCCAGCTCCCCTCATGCTGCAGCCGCCCGAGCGTTCTATATAGAGCCTTAGGTGGCTGCAGCACTGCCCGAGCTGGCGTGTCCATTAGGGCGCACCGCCCAGTCGCAGCAAGAGGAGAGGGCTGACAGGAGGAAGCACTCAGCGCTCCCTCCTGTCACTCCCTCATTGTAGCATGGCCGAGGGCCTGTATGGTCCACTGGTACAGGGAGCATCTGTCTCCTGTACCTGGAGGGCTGATATGAAGTGCGCACACACTGTGCACTTCCTGTCACTCCGTTCGGGTACAGGAAACAAAAGCGCCTGTACCCGCGGACCATACAGAGCTTCGAGACACGCACACTAGAGGGGGAGAGAATGACAAGAAGGGAGAGAGAATGACAAGGAGTGGGGAGAGAATAACAAGAGGGGAAAGAGAATGACATGGGGGGGGTGAATGACAAGGGGAGAGAGAGAACTGGCATTAGTTAAAGGGGTTCTGCAGTTTATTTAAACTGATGATCTATCCTCTGGGTAGATCGTTAGCATCTGACCGGCTGGGGTCCGACACCTGGGACCCCCGCCGATCAGCTGTTTGAGAAGGCAGTGGCACTGTCAGTAGCGCCTCAGCCTTCTCGCTGTTTACCGCAGGCACAGTGACGTCCTGACTAGTATTACTGGCCTTGGCAGGGTTAAGCTCTGTTCACTTGAATAAAGCTAGCCCGCCTCAGGCCAGTGATGCTAGTCGTGACGTCACTGCGCCTGCGGTAAACAGCTGCCTTCTCAAACAGGTGATCGGTGGGGGTCCCAGTCGGTGGACCCCCGCCGATCAGTTTAAATAAACTGGAGAACCCCTTTAATATGGCAGATCATATGGGTGGGGCATTGTGATGTCACATGGGGGGCGTCAAACTTTTCTTTTGCCTAGGGCGGCAAAAATCCTTGCACTGGCCCTGGGCACATTCCATACATATAAAGAAAAAAATCACAGAATGAAGTGGCCTAAATGGGAGGAACTGCTCAAAACCCCAAACACTGTAGCGTGTTTATAACTGGGGGAGCAATTACTCCGCATATGATCTGCTGCACAGCAATCCCCAGCAAAAATACGTACAATGGAGGATGCAGCAACTATCACATGCACCACAAAACATCCTACACAAATATATTGGCGAAAATCCCAGCTTCTAACATCAGCGTGAGGGTTCGGCCAGTATGGTCAGTTGCATGTTATTATAGTGCACCTTTTTGCAGTGATTTATGTATATGTATATTTTCATCCACACATTTTTTCATCTTGTGTAGGATGTTTTTGTGGTGCATGTGATCCGTAGCCACATCCTCCATTGTACGCATTTTTGCTGGGGATTGCTGTACAGCAGATCACATGCATAGCCTTCACAAGTTGGACACCTCCTGGCACAATCACGATTAGACAGATGAGATGATTTAAATCGCTTTTATTGCTTCACATTCCAGTTAGGAGGACTAATTGTCCTTTCACCCGTGCACTTCGCTCATGGCGGGTGCGGGTGCGTGGCGGGGAAATCGTGCGATTGCGCACGCAATTTCAGTCAGTTTTGACAAGTGCAATGCGTTTTGCAAGCGCGTGAGAAAAAACTCAATGTGGTACCCAGACCCGAACTTCTTCAATGAAGTTCGGGTTTGGGTTAGTTGTACTGTAGATTTTATTATTTTCCCTTATAACATGGTTATAAGGGAAAATAATAGCATTATTTAATACAGAATGCATAGTAGAAGGTCATTTGAGGGTAAAAAAATAAATAAAAATTAACTCACCTCCTCCAATTGATCGCGTAGCTGCCAGTCTTCTGTTCTTTCTTCAGGACCTGTCAAAAGACCTGTGGTGACGTCACTGAGCTCATCACATGGTCCATCACCCTGGTGATGGACCATGTGATGTGATGTCACCACAGGTCCTAAGCTGGCAGCTCAAGGGAAAATAATAACGTCTCCTAGCAACCATGCGTGAAAATCACACCGCATCACGCTGCGGATGCTTGCGACTCGCACAGCCCCATTCATTTCTATGCGTTGCGTGAAAAACGCAGACTTTAGAGCATGCTGCGATTTTCACGCAATGCACAAGTGATGTGGGAAAATCACCACTCATCTGCACAGCCCCATTGAAATGAATGGGTCCAGATTCAGTGCAGGTGCAATGCGTCAACATCACGCACTGCACCCTCGCGGAATACTCGCCCATGTGAAAGGGGCCTAAGACTTGATAAAGAGTACATTCCCCATTAAAAGTGCCCTGTCTGACCCAGGAAGAAGTACAAGAGTGACTTAAAAGATTAAAATAGACAAATCGCCAGGACCGGATGGCATACACACCCATATCCTAAGGGAATTAAGTGATGTCATAGCTAAACCTTTATTTCTGATATTTACGGACTCTATACTGACAGGGAATGTTCCACAGAATTGGCGCATAGCAAATGTGGTGCCAATATTCAAAAAGGGTCCAAAAACAGAGCCTGGAAATAATAGGCCTGGTAAGTTTAACATCTATTGTTGGTAAACTGTTTGAAGGGTTTCTAAGAGATGCTATTTTGGAGTATCTCAATGAAAATAAGCAAATAACGCCATATCAGCATGGTTTCATGAGGGATCGGTCATGCCAAACAAATTTAATCAGCTTCTATGAGGAGGTAAGTTCTAGACTTGACAGCGGTGAATCAATGGATGTCGTATATCTGGACTTCTCTAAAGCATTTGACACCGTACCTCATAAAAGGTTAGTATATAAAATGAGGATGCTCGGACTGGGAGAAAATGTCTGTATGTGGGTAAGTAACTGGCTGAGTGACAGAAAACAGAGGGTGGTTATTAACGGTACACACTCAGATTGGGTTACTGTCACTAGTGAGAGGTACCTCAGGGGTCAGTATTGGGCCCTATTCTCTTCAATATATTTATTAATGATCTTGTAGAAGGCCTGCACAGTAAAATATCTATTTTTGCAGATTACACTAAACTGTGTAAAGTAATTAACACTGACGAAGGACAGTTTTCTGCTACAGAGGGATCTGGATAGATTGGAGGCTTGGGCAGAGAAATGGCAGATGAGGTTTAACACTGACAAATGTAAAGTTATGCACATGGGAAGGAATA
>JAKVIS010002193.1:0-24964 GCA_033119425.1 Bufotes viridis | reverse complement strand
GGCAATAAATATTGAGTTTTGTTTGGCTGTTAACCCTTGCTTTGTTACTGGAAAATGGATTAAAATGGAAAATTTGCAAAAAAATAGCTGTTTTGGGACTGTTTTTATTTTTTGTTATTTACATAGTTGAACTGACAGGTTAGATTGTGTGCTATTTTTATAGAGCAGGTTGTTACAGACACGACAATACCAAATATGACTACTTTTTGGTTTTTTTTGTTTCAGTTTTACATAATAAAGCATTTTTGAAAAAAAAAATTTTTTAGTGTCTCCACATTCTGAAAGCCATAGTTTTATTTTATTTTTTTGGGCGACTGTCTTATGTAGGGGCTCATTTTTTGCGGGATGAGATGGCGGTTTGATTGGCACTATCTTGGGGTGCATATGACATTTTGGTCGCTTGCTATTACACTTTTTGTGATGTAAGGTGACAAAATTGGCTTTTGACACCGTATTTATTTATTTTTTTTTGCTGTGTTCAGCTGATGGGTTAGGTCATGTGTTATTTTTATAGATCAGGATGTGACGGACGCGGCGATACATAATATGTATACTTTTTATTTATTTATATAAGTTTTACACAATAATATCATTTTTTAAAACAAAAAAATCATGTTTTAGTGTCTCCATAGTTTGAGAGCCATATTTATTTATTTTTTTGGGCGATTGTCCTATGTAGGGCTCATTTTTGCGGGATGAGATGGCGGTTCGAATGGTACTATCTTGGAGTGCATATGACTTTTTGATCGCTTACTATTACACTTTTTGTGATGTAAGGTGACAAAAATGGCTTGTTTGACAACGTTTTATTTTTTATGTTTACGGCGTTCATCTGAGGGGTTAGGTCATGATATATTTTTATAGAGCAGGTCCTTACGGACGCTGGCGATACATAATATGTATACCTTTTTTACTTATTTTGGTTTTACACAATAATATCCTTTTGAATGAAAAAAACATGTTTTAGTATCTCCATAGTCTGAGAGCCATATATTTTTCAGTTTTTAGGCAATTGTCTCAGGTTGGGTATCATTTTTGCGGGATGAGGTAACGGTTAGATTGGCACTATTTGGGGGGTCATATGACTTTTTGATCGCTTGCTATTACACTTTTTGTGATGTAAGGTGGCAAAAAAATGGCTTTTTTACAAAGTTTTTATTAAATTTTTTTTACAGTGTTTACTTGAGGGGTTAGGTCAGGTGATATTTTTATAGAGCAGATTCTTACGGACGTGGAGATACCCAATATGTCTACTTTTAAATTTTTTTTTTACATTTAACACTAAAAAGCATTTTTGAAACAAAAAAAATCATGTTTTAGTCTGAGAGGCATAGTTTTTTTATTTTTTGGCCAATTGTTTTAGGTAGGGGCTCGTTTTTTGCGGGATGAGATGGCGGTTTGATTGGTACTATTTTGGGAGGCAAACACCTTTTTTATCGCTTTGTATTACACTTTTAGTGATGTAAGGTGCCAAAAAATGGCTTATTTACACCATTTTTTGTTTTTTTTTTTATGGCGTTCACCTGAGGAGTTCAGTCATGTGATATTTTTATAGAGCAGGTTTTTACAGACGCGGCGATACCTAATATGTGTAGTGTATTATTTATTTTATTTTTTTTATTCAGTGATATGTGTTTTTTTCATTTTTACTTTTTTTTCACTTTTTTACATTTTTTTTTTGACCCAGACCCACTTGGTTCTGAAAGATCCAGTGGATCTGGTGTCTGTATAATACAGTACAGTACAGTATATAGTGCACTGTACTGTATTTTGTACTTTAGAAAGTCTGAATAGACCTTTAGCAGGTCTATTCAGACTTTCAGCACCATGGAAAGCAGGACGCTTCTGAAAGCGTCCTGTCTCCATGGCAACCATCACACGCTGCCATAACTAGGCAGGGGTTGATGGATGGGGAGGGAGTGGAGCTCCCTCCTCTGTGATCCCATACTGCTGGGGGCTGCAAAGGCACAGCAGCCCCCGATGGGAGAGGGAGGGAGCTCCCTCCCTGTTAACCCTTCCATACCGCGGTCCGTACGGTGACGGAAGGGGTTAAACGGCTGGCATCTGATCAAGCACAGATGCCAGCCGTTTCTATCAGAGTGTCAGCAATGTGCTGACACTCTGATAGACCCACTAGACACCAGGAAACTTATCAGAGGAGGCGGGCGGGGGATCGCAATCGCGATCCCGCCCGCCGCACCGCCTCGCCTCCCGTGCCGCCTCCCGCTGCCCGCAACCACCCCCTGCACCCCGCAGCCACAATATGATTGGGGGCTGCAGGGGGTTAAAATAAACAGTTTGGGGGCATTAACTCTCTGATCCCCGCGGTCATAGACCGCGGGATCAGAGATCGCACAAGCGCTGCAAACCGCAGGTCTGAATTGACCTGCGGTTTGCAGCGATCGCCCATATGGGGGGTCACAGGACCCCCCTGGGCATTGTAGCAAGGTACCTGCTGAATGATTTCAGCAGGTACCTTGTTCCGATCACTGCCAGCTGAGCAGCAGTGATCGGAACAACTCATGACGTACCGGTACTTCATGTGTCCTTAAGGACTCGGGAAACATGCCGTACCGGTACGTCATGTGTCCTAAAGGGGTTAAGTAGGATCTTGGGGTGCAACCCAGAGTTGAATGAACCTTCCCTCTGTCTGGGTGCCGGGGCCAAAGTACATGAAAGTGTCCTTCTCCTGTGCTGGGTGATATGAATGTTATGTGCTGTCTGACATGTCTCCTTTGTGTGGGTGCAGGGGGCCAAAGTCACTGAAAGCGGCCTTCTCCTGTGGTGGGTGATCGAAATGCCTGATTCTCTGCTGTGGGACCTCTCTCCTCTTTCTGGGTGCAGGGGTCAAAGAAACAAAAGGTGGCCTACTCCTGTGGTGGTTGACATGATGCCTGATTCTCTGCTGTGGGACCTCTCTCCTCCGTGTGGCTGCAGGGGTCAAGGTCTCTAAAAGTGGCCTTCTCTTGTGCTGGGTGATGTAAAACTGATGCTTGTACCATCTGACATGGTTGCCGGGGTCCCATTAAATGATGGCCTACTCCTGTGGTGGGTGATCTAAATGCCTGATTCTCTGCTGTGAAAACCTCTCTCCTCCGTCTGGGTGCAGGGGTCAAAGTCTCTAAAAGTGGCCTTCTCTTGTGCTGGGTGATGTAAAACTGATGCTTGTACCATCTGACATGGTTGCCGGGTCCCATTAAATGATGGCCTACTCCTGTGGTGGGTGATCTAAATGCCTGATTCTCTGCTGTGAAAACCTCTCTCCTCCGTCTGGGTGCAGGGGTCAAAGTCTTTAAAAGTGGCCTTCTCTTGTGCTGGGTGATGTAAAAATGATGCTTGTACCATCTGACATGGGTGCAGGGGTCAAATTCACTAAATGGTGGCCTACTCCTGTGGTGGGTGATATGAGGCCTTAATATGTGCTGTGAAAACCTCTCTCCTCTGTCTGGGTGCAGGGGTCAAAGTCTCTAAAAGTGGCCTTCTCTTGTGCTGGGTGATGTAAAACTGATGCTTGTGCCATCTGACATGGTTGCCGGGGTCCCATTAAATGGTGGCCTACTCCTGTGGTGGGTGATCTAAATGCCTGATTCTCTGCTGTGAAACCTCTCTCCTCCGTCTGGGTGCAGGGTCAAAGTCTCTAAAAGTGGCCTTCTCTTGTGCTGGGTGATGTAAAACTGATGCTTGTACCATCTGACATGGTTGCCGGGTTCCATTAAATGATGGCCTACTCCTGTAGTGGGTGATCTAAATGCCTGATTCTCTGCTGTGAAAACCTCTCTCCTCCGTCTGGGTGCAGGGGTCAAAGTCTCTCAAAGTTGCCTTCTCCTGTGCTGGGTGATGTAAAACTGATGCTTGTACCATCTGACATGGGTACAGGGGTCAAATTAACTAAATGGTGGCCTACTCCTGTGGTGGGTGATATGAGGCCTTAATATGTGCTGTGAAAACCTCTCTCCTCCGTCTGGGTGCAGGGGTCAAAGTCTCTAAAAGTGGCCTTCTCTTGTGCTGGGTGATGTAAAACTGATGCTTGTACCATCTGACATGGTTGCCGGGGTCCCATTAAATGATGGCCTACTCCTGTGGTGGGTGATCTAAATGCCTGATTCTCTGCTGTGAAAACCTCTCTCCTCCGTCTGGGTGCAGGGGTCAAAGTCTCTAAAAGTGGCCTTCTCTTGTGCTGGGTTATGTAAAACTGATGCTTGTACCATCTGACGTGGGTGCAGGGGTCAAATTAACTAAATGGTGGCCTACTGCTGTGGTGGGTGATATGAGGCCTTAATATGTGCTGTGAAAACCTCTCTCCTCCGTCTGGGTGCAGGGGTCAAAGTCTCTAAAAGTGGCCTTCTCTTGTGCTGGGTGATGTAAAACTGATGCTTGTGCCATCTGACATGGTTGCCGGGGTCCCAATAAATGGTGGCCTACTCCTGTGGTGGGTGATCTAAATGCCTGATTCTCTGCTGTGAAACCTCTCTCCTCCGTCTGGGTGCAGGGGTCAAAGTCTCTAAAAGTGGCCTTCTCTTGTGCTGGGTGATGTAAAACTGATGCTTGTACCATGTGACATGGTTGCCGGGGTTCCATTAAATGATGGCCTACTCCTGTGGTGGGTGATCTAAATGCCTGATTCTCTGCTGTGAAAACCTCTCTCCTCCGTCTGGGTGCAGGGGTCAAAGTTTTTAAAAGTGGCCTTCTCTTGTGCTGGGTTATGTAAAACTGATGCTTGTACCATCTGACATGGTTGCCGGGGTTCCATTAAATGATGGCCTACTCCTGTGGTGGGTGATCTAAATGCCTGATTCTCTGCTGTGAAAACCTCTCTCCTCCGTCTGGGTGCAGGGGTCAAAGTTTTTAAAAGTGGCCTTCTCTTGTGCTGGGTGATGTAAAACTGATGCTTGTACCATCTGACATGGGTGCAGGGGTCAAATTAACTAAATTGTGGCCTACTCCTGTGGTGGGTGATATGAGGCCTTAATATGTGCTGTGAAAACCTCTCTCCTCCGTCTGGGTGCAGGGGTCAAAGTCTCTAAAAGTGGCCTTCTCTTGTGCTGGATGGTATAAATGTAATGCTTGTGCTATCTGACATGTCTCCTCTGTCTGGGTGCTAAGGCCTAAGTCACTGAAAGTGGCCTTCTCCTGTGGTGGGTGATATGATGCCTGAATATTTGCTGTGGGGCCTCTCTCCTCTTTCTGGGTGCAGGGGTCAAAGTAACTAAAAGTGGCCTTCTCCTGTGCTGGATGGTATAAATGTAATGCTTGTGCTATCTGACATGTCTCCTCTGTCTGGGTGCTAAGGCCTAAGTCACTGAAAGTTGCCTTCTCCTGTGGTGGTTGATATGATGCCAGATTCTCTGCTGTGGGACCTCTCTCCTTTGTCTGGATGCTGGGGTCGAAATAATAGTAAGCGACCTTCTCCATTGGTGGGTGATTTGAAGCCTGATTCTGTGCTATGGGACCTAACTCCAATTAATATTGGTTAATTTTTATTTATTTTATGTTAAGTCATCATTTCCCTATCTACATTTGTTTGCAGGGGATTTACCTACATTTTGCTGCCTTTTGCAGCCCTCTAGCCCTTTCCGGGAGTCTTTTACAGCCTTTTTAGTGCCCAAAAGTTCGGGTCCCCATTGACTTCTATGGGGTTCGGGTTCCTGATGAAGTTCGGGTTGAGTTCGGATCACGAACCCGGACATTTTCCGGAAGTTCGGCCGAACCTCTCGAACCCGAACATCCAGGTGTTCGCTCAACTCTAGTCACAGTCGCTACCTCTGGCTGTGACCTTCTGTCCATGCTCGTACTGCAGCTCCTCGCTGCAGTTCCGTTCCTGTGTGTTGTATGTGGTTCTGTAATGGTTAACTCCCCTGTGTGCTTATTAAGAGTCTGTCTGCTCCATGGGTGTGGCCTCTCTGCTGCAGTCATGGAACCTTAATATAAGGCTGATGTTCCCTCGGTTCTGGGTCAGCTCTCTTGGTGTGTGTTTGTCCTGCCCTGCTCCTGGTTCATACTCTGTCTCCCATGCTGCTGACCCATGGGATCCATGTCTGTCTGTGTTCTGTGGGTTCGCCTACTTGCTCATTGTTGTCCCTATTCCTGTGTTTCTGCTATTAGTTCCGCCAGTTATGTTTGAGTGGCCTTGTGTTTATTATTTTGTCTTTATGCCTCTGCCCTGATTAGTCTTGCCTGTCTTGTTTTGTGTTTGTCTTCCCCTAATTTGTATTCGTTCCTCCCAGGGGCATAGCTAGCGGCTCATGGACCCTGGTGCAAGAGTTCAGCTTGGGCCCCCTTCCCTCAGTGCTTTGTGTGTCTTCTTATGCAGCACAAGGTTCTTCTGTCCCCCTCAGGCTCCTGGGCCCAGTAGCGACTGCTACCTCTGCACCCCCTATAGCTATGCCCATGGTTCCTCCATATGGAGGACTCTGTCTCTGCTTTAGGGGATACTCTGTTTAGCAAGACTTTGCTGCAGCTTTCTTGCTGCAGAGTGCTATGGGCAAGGCCATGCAGTATATTACTGGTGGAGCAAGTCCTTCTCTGCTCATTGACACTACTGTTTCCTTGCGTAGAACTCCTGCTTGTGTTATTAGTTGCCTTGTTTGTATTTGCCTGTCTTTTATGTTTGCCTATGTACCGTTGGTACCTTCTGGTATCTGTTGTACGTTCATTCCTGTTGTCACTGTCTAGTTCATGCTCTGAAGTGGACCCTGGTAACTTCCTGCTGCAAAGCCTAACCCTACCATCTGGGGCCCTAGTGAATTCCAGGAGTTGCTTATTACTAGACAGTGGCGCAGTGGGGGTTTTCTCCCACTGTGCTGACGGTACATAGAGCTCATTTTTTGCCTGTGCTTCCTTCCTTGGCTTTTGTTTGTGCAATAAACTCTTGTGTGTCTGTACCTGATTTCCGTATGTTTATTGCTTGACGACGCGGAGGTCCTTCGCGGGACCTCCAACTCGTGACACTACAACTCCCAAGATGCACACTTGCATGACTATTCTCAAAACCCCGTAGATATGAATGGAGCATGCTGGGAGTTGTAGTTTCACCACAGCTGGAGTGCCTGAAGTTTGCCATCACCGACCTACCCTGATACCCTCTGCTGCATTTGCCACACAGGCATTTTAGATTGCTCACTTTCCCATCATCCTTCTGGTTCCCCAACAGTGTTATCCTGATGCTACCCCCAATTTTGTTCACACTGTGCTCCCAAATGTCCCAACAATAGTAATTCTCACCCAGAGTGCCCTTGTTAGTTATAGTGCCCCTGACATTGCCCTCATTAGTGATAATGCTCCACTAATAATGCCCTCCACAGTAACCCCAGTTTAAAATAGATCTCCCGTAGTAATGGAGCTCTCTATAGTGGGCACAGTAATATTAATGCTCTCTATTGTGCCTCAGCTGTTATAATATCCTCTATACTGCCCTAAATAGTTATAATTCCCCCTGTTGCACCTCCAGTAGTTATGTGCCCCAGTAATTATAATATTCCCCAGTACTGCTGTGAGTATTCAAAATGCTCCCGTATAGTACGATCAGTAGCTATCATGTGTCCCCGTAGAGCCCACAGTATTTAAAGTGCCACTAATACACGCCAAACTGGGCTTTAGAATATATCACTGCACCGCTGAACGGCAATTAGCCCAATTTTTTTTCAACTTTTACACAACACAAAAGGCTTTTCAACAGATAAGTGCAACGTTGAACTGAGAATATATTTTTATTTCGCCATTAATGCATGCCAAACTGGGCTTTAGAATACAATCACTGCACCACCGAACGGCAATTAGGCCTTAATTTTTTCCAACTTTTACACAGCACAAATGGCTTTTCAACAGATAAGTGCAACACTGACTGGCGAATATATTTTTATTTTGCCACTAAAACACCGCAAACTGGGCTTTAGAATATATCACTGCACCGATGAACAGCAATTAGGCCCTAATTTTTTTCTACTTTTACACAACACAAAAGGCTTTTCAACAGATAAGTGCAACGGTAAACGGCGAATATATTTTTATTTTGCCACTAATACACGGCAAACAGGGCTTTAGAATATATCACTGCACTGCTGAAGGGCAATTAGGCCCTAATTTTTTTCTACTTTTACACAACACAAAAGGGTTTTCAGCAGAGAAGTGCAACACTGAATGGCGAATATATCACTGCACCGCTGAACGGCAATTAGGCCCTAATTTTTTCTACTTTTACACAACACAAAAGGCCTTTTAACAGATAAGTACAATGATGAACGGCGAATATATTTTTGTTTCGCCACTAATGCATGGCAAACAGGGCTTTATAATATATCACTGCACCGCATAAGGGCAAATATATTTTTCTTTTACCACTAATACACGGCAAAAAGGGCTTTACAGCATATAACTGCACCGCACAAGGGCAAATAATACATACTGTAGAAATATTTCCTTGTAATAAACCCTTTTAATCGCTGTATCAAACAGCACTTGCACTCCAATAACAAGAACGGTTTGCTGGAATGACAGAGCTGTACAATGGCAATTTGGATCCCCAGTCCGTGCACCAAGGTGTAATAGGATTGTTCTTATTACCCAATCAGTAACCTCCCCTACTGAACCCTGTTGTACATAAATGCTGTGGAACGATTCCTACCTATCCTTTCCCTGCACTTATAAATCCTTTTTTTCACAACAATCTAGTCTTTCCTATCACTGTCCCTAGCGCTTGCAAACATCTCTCCCTGCACTAAGTACACTGGTAAATGGCAAAATCTAAGATAGCTGATGCTATGTATAGGGGTGTGGCATCACAGAGCTGGCTGGCTGCTGATTGGCTTCATGCATGGCATTATGGGTCATCCCACCTTCCCAGAGTTCCTTTCTCCATGTCCTCACATGTTCAGCAGCCATTTTAGGAAAAAATGCGGTTCATTACCACGAATTGTGAGGAAATTCCTCACGGAATTCCTGAAATTCTGATCGAATTCCACTTCATCAACTTCGATTCACTCATCTCTAGTGATTAGTCAAACTATTCAAAAAATTTGATTTGCAGGCCTGAAAATTGGTAAATGAAACTAAGATCTCCTGGGACTCCTGTCTTTTTTTTTTTTTTTAATATTTTGTCATTCTCTCTAATTTTTGTTCTCTCTTTGCCCTCACCTTTCAAACCCTTAACCTTTACCCTTTAAAGATGGTGCCCATAGCCAGGGGTGCCTGAAATGGCACCCTCCCCCCAAAAAAATGCAGATTCCTAATATTGCAGATCTGACTTTAGATTTTAGGCTTTTCATTGCAAAGCATAAAATCTATAGTCAAACTTCGGGTAAACTCCTTTTCAAAACCCTGGAACATTTGGATTTTGCTGCAAATTTTGGGGGCTTGTCCTCAACAAAACTTCCATTATGCGTATTATTATCTGTTGTGGTTGTTAGTGAAGGAATTAAAGGTCTATAGAAGGAAATTAACCCCTGCATATACTACATATTCACAAATGCAGTATATAAAATATAAAATATACACATCAGCATCTACACATACACAGCATATACACATACGCACAGCATATGTACACAAATACATTATATGGCATATACAAAATGTATCTACACACAAATACCACCATTAATTATTTTTCTAGAGAGATTCTGATTCTGATGGTGTGTTAGGTGATACACAAACATTTCTAAAATATGCCATCCATTTACATATGTCCACACATATGTGGACAGAGCAGAGGTAGGGGCCCTAATGATGATGTGTCACGGTGTACTCCCTCAGGACATCGCTCCCTTGGGTAGGTGTGTCCTTGATGTTAAATGTCCATGTGTGGAAAATCATGGATGGACCAAAATTTTTTACAGACATACTCTCTGACCCTTTTTAAAGGCCACTGGCTCTCATTATATTCTCAACATAATTCCCTTATATCACAAAGATCCCAACAATAAAAAGGGTGTCCAGTATTTAAAAAAAAAACTGGCAACAATATGTGAAATAAACTCCTGGACAGGCCCTTTAATTTAAACCCCATCCTTAAAGTCCGATGCAATGTCTATCTATACTGAATAAGAGCAAATTGTTAGAATTACACCTAGTATACAGGGCAGGAGAAGTGGTACTGTGCAGTGTCCATATATACAAAATAAGAAAAGATACTGAAGATTACACCCAGTATACAATACATGAGAAGTGGTACTGTGCAGTGTCCATATATACAAAATAAGAAAAGATGCTGAAGATTACACCCAGTATACAAGACATGAGAAGAGGTAATGTGCAGTGTCCATATATACCGAATAAGAGCAAATACTGAAAATTACACCCAGTATACAGGACAGAAGAAATGGTATTGTGCAGTGTCCATATATACAGAATAAGAGCAGATACTGAAAATTACACCCAGTATACAGGACTGGAAAAGTGGTACTGTGCAGTTTCCATATATACAGAATAAGAGCAGATACTGAGAATTACACCCAGTATACTGGACTGGAGATGTGGTACTGTGCAGTGTCCATACATACTGAATAAGAGCAGATATTTAAGATTACACCCAGTATACAGGACAAGAGAAGTGGTACTGTGTAGTGTCCATATATACAGAATAAGAGCAGATACTGAGAATTACACCCAGTATACTGGACAGGAGATGTTGTACTGTGCAGTGTCCATACGTACTGAATAAGAGCAGATATTTAGGATTACACCCAGTATAGAGGACAAGAGAAGTGGTACTGTGTAGTGTCCATATATACAGAATAAGAGGAGATACTGAAGATTACACCCAGTATAGAGGACAAGAGAAGTGGTACTGTGCAGTGTCCATATATACTGAATAAGAGCAAATATTTAGGATTATACCCAATATACAGGACAAGAAGAAGTGGTACTGTGCAGTGTCCATATATACAGAATGAGAGCAGATACTGAGAATTACATCCAGTATACAGGACTGGAGAATTGGCACTGTGCGGTTTCCATATACAGGAATAAGGGCAGATACTGAGAATTACACTCAGCATACAGGACAAGAGCCTTGGTGCTGTGCAGTATCCATTTATACAGAATAAGAGGTGAAACTGAGACACTGATATGGATACTCATGTCCAGATATTGAGGACACTGGTGCTGTGCAGTTCCCCTACATACAGAATAGGCAAATGTTGACAGACACAGACTCACAGATAAACACACATACACTCACACACTTAGGGCTCATGTGTGCCAGACGGGTCCAAAGCACGGGCACGGACCACGTGCCCACTGTCTGTGGACTCATTCACTTGAATGGGGTCCACAATTCACATCCGACGATCTGCACCGCAAAAAAGTAATGCATGCACTACTTATTTGCGGTACGGAGGCACAGACACAAAACCCATGGAAGCACTCCTTAGTGCTTCTTTGGGCTTCCGATTCTTGCCTCCATTTCACAGCTGGCATACGGTCATGTGCATAAGGTCTTAGGGGTAGAATTATCAAGATAGGTGCTTTGTGCACCAGTCTTAATATCCCCTGCCCCACTGGAGGATGGTGCAGGGGATATCAATAGCCTCCTACAGTCTGTTCAGGGGATCATCCTGCAGTTCATGCACCTAACCAGAAATCTACATTTCAGAGCTGCTTTAGATTTCTGGATTCATTTACACCAGAAAATTGACGTAAATGAAGATAAATTCATTGGGGCAGCTGACCATTCCCCCTTCCTGCCAATGCCGTGCCTTCTTTAGGGAGTCCGAGAAATTTGCCAATTTTCAACAACTTGCAGTTAAATCGCTGCAAAGACATAGGATTTCAGGCGCAAGGAAATTGACGAATCTCTCTTTTGGAGGCTGATGGTCCTGTGTAGTCATAAGTTAGCACCAAAGTGTTAGGGTGTTCGGGTACTCGGTCCGAACACATATCGATATTCGTGCGCTCGGCCGAGCACCCAAGTGTAATGGAAGTCAATAGGAGAAAACCAGTCACCCCCTGCTCGGGTGAGGGGAGGGTGCCTGGTCCATTGGAAAAGGTCAGAAATTGACAGAAACAGCATGGAAATGGATCTGGAACAGCATGGGGACCATGCCTGGGTGCATCTTGGAACCATATTGTCCAAGTTGTCTGCCACTTTTACATAGCGACAAAATCACGACCCCCTAAAAAAAAAACATTTTTAGAGGTAAAATTGTCAGGAAACATTCTTTCCTGTATATTCAATTGTATATACAGTGCAAATGCTGGCAAAAATTACAAGGAAGAAGCACTTCAATACAGCCTGTATATCACATTAAGCTCAACCTTATTCACATGGTGCTACAATTGTTCAGGTACACTGCTGAAATCATAAAGCCTATGCACTAAGTAAAACGCTGCTAAAATTACTAAGGAACTGGCACTCCAATATGCCCTTTATTACATAAAGAAGGGCATCATACACACCTTGAAAAATGATCATTGATGGCCTACTGGTGACCCTCAAAAACATTTGGAGCAAGGGCGTGCTGGTTACCCTTTTAAACATTATAGTTGAGGGCCTTAAGGTGAGCGGACCCTATAAAAAATTGTAGTGAGGGCCTGAAGGTGAGAGAACCCCATAAGACATTGCAGTGATGGCCTACAGGTGATTAGACAGTATAAAGCATTGGAGGTGGGGGACTGAAGGTGAGCGAACCCCATAAAACATTGCAGTGATGGGCTACAGGTGAGCAGACGGTATAAAGCATTGGTGGTGAAGGACTGAAGGTGAGCGAACCCAATAAAACATTGCAGTGATGGCCTACAGGTGAGCAGACCGTATAAAGCATTGGAGGTGAGGGGCTGAAGGTGAGCGAACCCCATAAAACATTGCAGTGATGGCCTACAGGTGAGCAGACAGTATAAAGCATTGGAGGTGAGGGACTGAAGCCTAGCAAACCCCATAAAACATTTTTTTTGCAGTGAAAAGGGTGCATCTGAATCTTGTGGATTGAGTACATTATAAAGCATACATTTAAATTGTGTTTTTGTTCTTCATTAGCTCAGCTTTCCTCTGGTGGAGTGGAGAAGTCAGGGGCAATCCAGGCCTTGTTCATTTTTATCTGAGTCAACATGTCAGCATTGTCAGTGGACAAGCGGATACGCTTATCTGTTATAATGGCACCAGCAGCACTAAATACACACTCAGACAATAGCGCTGGCGGCAGCAGCCAGCACCTAAAGGTGTAGAGCGCAAGCTTGTGCCATGTGTCTAGCTTTTGTGAAGTTGTAAGGCACTGAGGATCATTTAGGACGCTGACACGGTCTGCAATGTATTTCCTTCACATCTTCTAAAACTTTTCCCTCCTTGTAGCACTAGGTCGCGATTCAGGGTGAGGTTGCTGGCGGGGTGTCATGAAAGTGTCCCATGCTTTGGAAAGTGTTGCACTGCCTCTGTTGGAACTACTGTGTGTTCGCCTTGTCTCCCTTCCTCGGTTGCCTAAGGAAGTATGGACTCTGGCAGCTGCATTGTTAGATGGAAACTTTTGGAGCAATCACTCAACAAGTACCTTCTGGTATTGCATGGTTTTAGTCTTCCTCTCCACCACAGGAATGAGAGATGAGAAGTTCTCTTTGCAGCAGGGGTACAGAAGGGTGAACACCCAGTAATCTGTGTTACATAAAATGCGTATAACGCGAGGGTCCCGGGAACGGCAGCCTAACATTAAGTCAGCCATGTGTGTCAGAGTACCAACAGGCAAGACATCGATGTCAACTTCAGGATGACTCTCCATCCCTCATTCTGCTCCTCCTGCTCTTCTTCTGCCAATCCACGCTAAACAGATGGAATTAAAGTTCCATGGGTACTAGCCTCTGTAGCAGAGACAAGAGTCTCCAGCTTCTCCTCCTCTTCATGGCCCTATTCGCGCTAAGAAGATGAAATGGGGGAGGTCTGGCTATCACCCTGTGTCATCTCCTCCCCCATGACCTTGCCTGCGATATTCAAAGCATCCTACTTTATTGTGAGCAGCGATCGTTTGAGTAGACACAGCAGTGGGATGGTTACACTGATAATAGCACTATCAAAACTAACCAACTGTGTGTAATTATCAAAGTTTTTTAAAACTTCACATAGGTCTGACATTAATGCCCACTCCTCGCTTGTGAATAGTGGCAGTTGACTGGAAGGGCGACGACCATGTTGCAGCTGGTATTAAACAACTGCCCTCTGCTGCTCACAAATTCTGGCCAACATGTAGAACATAGAGTTCCACCGCGTGCTCACGTCGCACAACAGTCAGTGAGCTGGAAGCTGTGGATGACTTTCGGAAGTGGGCACACAAGCGACTCGCCTTCACTAGTATGGGGGTAGGTTTTGAAAAACTGCTGAACCACTAAGTTTAACACGTGGGCTAGACATGGAATGTGTGCCAGGTTGCCAAGCTCCAAAGCCGCCTCCAAGTTACGCCCATTGTCAGACACAACCATGTCTGTTTGTAGGTTGAGTGGTGAGAGCCACAGCTCGGTTTGTTCTCTTATACCCTTCCACAGCTTTGCGGTAGTGTGATATTTGTCCCCTAAACAGATAAGCTTCAGCATGGCCTGTTGACGCTTACCCACAGCAGTGCTACACTGCTTCCAGCTAGCGACTGATGGCTGACTGCTGTTGAAGGTGGAAGTGGAGGAGGAGGAGGAGGAGAAGTGGGGGTTGGAGCCAGTAACATAGTTGCTGGGGGAGAGACCCTGATGGACGTAGGGCTCTCAATCCTGGGCGTGGGTAGCACCTGTGCCATCCCAGGGCAGGGTACGACTCACTCCCAGCCTCCACAACATTCACACATTGTGCGGTCAGGGAAATGTAGCGTCCCTGGCCACCAGCACCTGTCCATGTGTAAGTGGTGAGGTAGACCTTCCCAGTAAGTGCATTGGTCAGGGCACGGGTGATGTTCTGCGAGACATGCAGGTGTAAGGCGGGCACGGCACCCCATGAAAAATAGTGGTGGCTGGGGACTGCGTACCAAGGGACGGCCGCCGCTATCAGGCCTCAGTGTCTACAAGCTTAATGGCAACATTTCAAGGGCCAGTAATTTTGAAATTTGAGCATTTATTGCTATGGCCTATGGGTGGGTATTTGCGCTTGCGTTCAAATGCCTGTGTTATTGACATTTGGACGCTGCGCTGGGACAGGGAAGTGGATGTTGTTGGTGACGGTTCATGCAAAGGTCTAGGTGTAGGGCGAGGGACATCCGGCCTGCGCCTTCGACAGGGGATTGGCCAGCAGTGCATAACACAGGGGAAGTGGAGGCAGTGGTGGGACCCGCAGATGCAGAGTGTGGACCCAGGCGTTCGGCCCACTTATTAGGGTGTTTGGATGCCATGTGGCGGATCGTGCTGGCAGTGGTGAGGTTGCTTCTGTTAACGCCCCAGCTCATTTTGGTACGGCACAGGTTGCAAACTAACACACTCTCTTGTCGTTTGCGCTTTCCTCAAAAAAGCTCCATACTGCAAAACACCTGCCCCATGGCAAGGTAGATTTACGCATGGGGTTGCTCGTGTAATGGTTGCGGGCCTGTTTGGTGTGGACCGACGTCTCCCTTTTGCAACCCCACTGCCTCTTCCAGATTGTTGCGATGCTACGGATCCCTCCCTCTCTGTACTGCTGTCCTCGCTCGGCTTTTTACCTTCCCATGTTGGGTCAGTGACCTCATCCTTCACCACCTCCTCTTCCACTTCCTCACTCTGCTCATCCTCCTGACTTGACCTAACCACCACCTCAGTTATTGGCAACTGTGTCTCATCATCATCCACCTCGTGAACGAATGATTGCCTGTAAAGGCTCAAGAGGTTGGGAATCAGGGCATAATAGCTCAGATACCTCTTCAAGCATGCTTGGCGAGAGAGCCAAACCATATACTGGCGATAAAAAGAGATCATGTGAATATCCAAGTGTGGGATCACTTGTTTGGCCAGACACGACATGGTGGGAGGAAGGAGGATTGGCGCGAGGAATCGGTTGACCAGACTCTTGGCTACAGAGACTGGACTTAGTGAAAGAGAGGGTGATGCTTAACATACTGGAAGCATTATCTTTTGCAATCCAAGCGACCACCTGTTCGCACTGGTCCGACTTGGACAGTGTTGTCCTGCGCCGCCCAGCTAAGTTGGACATGAAGCTGGCTAAGGTGGATTTTTTAGTTTTTCTGGTGCACTGGTAGCAGGCTTAGTTTCATTGCGCCCATGGTCACGGCCTCTGGTTGCACCATCAGCATCACGCCCACTTCCCCCTCCCTTTGTGCTCGCATTCTTCATATTAATGGTTTTGTCTGTAGATGTGGCGCAGATTGTTTTACTGTCTGCTAAAGACACCGGTTTCTGATGCAGGACAATACTGGATACAGAAAAATACAGATTTTCGGCACTACATTAGCACAGAGATAATGTATTTTTTACAATATACACTGTATTGGCTTGCTGTAATGTACTGGATACAGGAAAATACAGATTTTCGGCACTATACTATACCACAGATAATGACATTTTTACACTACTCACTTTATTGGCTTGCTGTAATGTACTGGAGACAGAAAAATACAAATTTTCTGCACTACACTAATCCACAGATAATTCAATTTTTACAATACACACTGTATTGGCTTGCTGTAATGTACTGAATACAGAGAAATACAAATTTTCGGCACTACATTAGGTCACAGATAATGAAATTTTTACAATATACACTGTATTGGCTTGCTGTAATGTACTGGAGACAGAGCAATGCAAATTTTCGGTACTACACTAGGCCCCAGATAATCAAATTTTTACAAAGCACACTGTATTGGCTTGCTGTAATGTACTGGAGACAGAAAAATGCAAATTTTCGGCACTACACTAGGCCACAGATAATGACATTTTTACAATATACACTGTATTGGCTTGCTGTAATGTACTGGAGACAGAAAAATACAAATTTTTGGCACTATACTAGGCCACAGATAATTACATTTTTACAATACAAATCACGGAGGGGCAATAACATTGGTTTGCATCTAAATATGACAGGAAATCACGGAACAATATAGACGCTTAAAATATGTCAAAAACTAAACACTCAAGCTCGACTGCTTTCTTAAATCATCAGGAGCATAGGTATTGCTAAGAATACGCCACTGCTTGAGTGTTTGTCTGTGTCTGTATGTCCTGTTTTCTTGGGTGCCTCTGCGTCCCACCACACAGTCAGTCCGGTCCAGTACCTTTGCTGCACGCCTACGCTGTTGTTCTGCATGCATTGGGGATCGGTCAGACTGTGTTTCCTAGTGCACTTTGGTGCAGTGCAGATACGCATCTCAGGGAATCCCACCTCTATATAGCCTCAGCCGCATGTTCTGTGGGCCTGTGGCTTCCTTTGTTGGCACCCTTTTCTCTATGGTACCTCGTCATTTAGGGTGAGTGTCAGTCTGGTCTCGTCCTGTACCAGGGCTGCGTGCTTTGTCACGCTATACTACTGACCCTGGGGAGCGACCAGACTGAGACCACTATCACTACAGACTGAGACCGCTGCCACTTCAGTCCGCACAGGGTCTCTTGTCGTTTGACATTTGAGGTTTGCCATTAGATAGAGTTGCATGTGAGTCAGCCTCAGCGACCCACTTGTTCCTAGGTACACTCAGGGTACATATATACAACACATCATAGTGGACATACTATATGTTTAATTGTATTGCCCAGGTGGGCCCATTCGATTTTAGTGTATAAGTTTTTGACATATTTTAAGCGTCTATATTGTTCCGTGATTTCCATTTTTACAATACACACTGTATTGGCTTGCTGTAATGTACTGAATACAGAAAAATAAAGATTTTCAGCACTACACTAGCCCAGAGATAATGCAATTTTTACAATACACACTCTATTGACTTCCAGTAAGGTACTGGATACAGAAAAATACAGATTTTTGGCACTACACTAGCCCAGAGTTAATGTAATTTTTAGAATACATATTGTATTGGCTTGCTGTAATGTACTGGATACAGAGAAATACAGATTTTTGGCACTACAATAGCCCAGAGATAATGTAATTTTTACAATACACACTGTATTTGGATGTAGTTCTAAATTGGATACAAATTTGTCCCAAATAAAATGTATTCTCTGCGTGAATACTGTATATACGGTTGCGGCCTAGACGCACACACAGATGTGCCCAAAACTAGTTAACTATGGCCAAAATATAAATCACTCTCTGCTGGAGTAATTAATATAACGTTTGCAGATTGAATGCACACACGGATGTGGCACAAGTTAGGTTAATTTCCCCAGAAAAAATAATTTCTTTGATGGTGCAGTGTATATCTCAGTAGCAGGTACACTGTAGTGAATAAGCCCCTATTTATAATGTCTGCCCAACACACTGGTTTATGATGGTGCAGTATATATCTCAGTACCAGGCACACTGTAGTGAATAAGCCCCTTTTTATAATATCTGCCCAACACACTGCTTTATGATGGCATATTGTAGATGTCACTAATCTGAAATCTTTCTGTGTTTTAGAAGTTAAAACCGCGATTTTCAAGCCCTGCACTCTCTGTTCCTTCCTGGTGAAGCCTGTCCCTGATAGTGCTAAAGCAAACCCCTTCTTAAAAAAATAAATAAAAAGGTGCTGCACTGCTGTCAAACACACACTCTAGTCCTTAAAAGGACTGTTAGGTCTTTCAATAAGCTTTTTGGAGTGAAATCAATAAGTTTAGAGCAAAATGCTATCTGTCCCTGCCTACTGTCTGCTCTCCCTGACGCTGAATGAGCTGAGTGCCAGACCTCAGCTCCTATATGAAATGGTATCGCATGTTCTGGCCAGCCAATCAGTGTAAGTCTTACAGCTAAAATGGCTATGGCCTTACACTGAGGGGAATTACTTACCTGGACCTTGATTGGCTGCTTAGAAGGTGCCAAATTTATACTTTAATATAGAAAAATCACAGCTCACCCATAGTAGGAGCATGGACCTGATAAGGCTGCTCCAAAAATTCCAACAACAGAGAAAGTCCAGTTCACTGTGTAGTAAAATCACAGACACTTATTCGATCATCCAGATAAAGACAGTGCAAGACACAAAATAAACCAACGCATTTCGGATTTTAAACAGCAGGACTCTTTCGCATTTTAATAGTGTGGGTGTTTTGGGATGTGGTGGTGCAACTGATGTTTACTTTTTGCATTATTTATTTTTATTTGCCCTATAAGACACATCTGCCCATAAGACATACCTAGGTTTTAGAGGAAGAAAATAAGAAAAAAAAAATAATCAGACCCCCAAAGTTAAGCAGACCTTAGTTCAGACCCCCAATGTTAATTAGACCCCAGATCAGACAACCAATCAGACCTCAGATCAGACCCACATTGTTAATCAGATCCACAATCTTACCTCATATCAGACCCCCAATGTTAATAATCAGACCCCCATCAGATGGACAGCTGGGCAGGACTACGAATATCAAACAGAACAATTAAATTTTAGTGAAGGAGCGGAACTGCATCACTTTTCCATAATGACAAGACCATTTATTATAGATGCTTACCTGGCAAAAAGTCCAGCTGATGGCATACTGGAGAATTTTTTGAGAAGAATTACATTATGGGGAAGGCACAGATTTGTAGACACCTGGCCAAAAGTCCAATGGATAAGATATGTATAAAACTGCGGCTGACAGCATAGAGAATAATAAAATTTTAGAGAATTCAATTCTGGGTAATAATGCGAACTGTGCTAATACACACTGGCCAAAAGTCTAATGGATGGGATATGGTAAAAACTGTGGCTAATTTAATAGAGAAGAATTACATTTTAAAGGGAGTCTTTTGCTTTAGACCGCTCAGATCAGGTTACAGACTCTTTGTCTCTTATTACTATAGTACCTTTCTTTTATTCATCCGTGGTCCAGATGATGAAAAAGATATTTTTAAACAGTCTGTAAATGAGCCGCTGAAGGTGCCCAGGTGTGGCGTTACTGGGCGATCTGCCCAGAAAAACACGCCTCTTTCTGCCCTTTGGCCCACCCTCTGTCCTATTACCTCCTCCAGCGACAGAACAACATGGGATGGATGTCTTTAGTTGGCCGGCGCATGCGCAATATGAAAAGCTGTTCCTCTGCCCATAACGGGCAGAGCAGTGCGCATGCGTCGGCCAACTAAAGACATCCATCCCGCCATTGTTGTGCCGCTCGGCTGGAGGAGGTACTAGGACCACCGACGAATAAAAAAAAGGTACTATAGTAAAGAGGGGCAAAGAGTCTGTAACCTGATCTGAGTGGTCTAAAACGCTCAGATTAGGTGAAAGACTTCCTTTAACCTCTTAAGGACACAGGACGTCCAGTCTTTAAAGATGGTGCCCGCTCCTGCTCCATGCGGGCGCCTTAGCCGCGGGTGTCCGCATGGTTCTTGTAGCAGACACCCGCGGCTAATGTCTGCGACTGGCAGCGATGCCGATCGCGGACATTTAACCCCTCAGATGCCATGGTCAATCCTGAGTTTTACTTTCGGTTTGCTCTCCGGCTCCCCCGTGTGGCGATCGGAGGAGCCGGAGCATGCCTGTAGTAGCCTGGGTCTCTATGAATGAAACCCAGGCTGCTCTGTAGTATTTCCTATGGAGCCTTGCCTGTAATAGGCTTCATAGGAAATATGCGATTTTTTCATATATTCCAATGCTATTGCATTGGAATATATGAAAATCGCAATCAGATGATTGTAAGTTATAGTTCCCCATGGGAACTATATAAAAGTGTAAAAAAAAAAAGGAAAAAAAATAAATAAAAAAAAACATAAAAATTAAAAAAATAAAAAAATTTAAAAAAATACACATCATGGTTGTCGCAATGTGCGAAAACGCCCATAGTATAGAAATATAAAAAAAATATTCCTCATACGTCAAACAGCAAAACGGAAAAAAGCGTCCAAATGGCGGATTCGCCATTTTTGGTCGCTTCATTTTCCACAAATAATTACATAAAAGGTGATCAAAAAGTCATACACACCCCAAAATGGTATCAATAAAAAGATAAGATTATGACGCATCAAATGAGCCCCCATATAATTACAAAAAAGTTATAGGGGTCAAAACATGGTGACAAAAAAGTAAAACTGATTTTTTCCCACTTTTGAATTTTTTTTCACTATCAAAACGCAAGAAAACCTATACATATAGAGTATCGCCGGATTCGTACTGACCTGTAGAGTAAAAGTAACCAGTCAGTTTTATCGCACATCGAACGTCGGAATTTAAAAAGCCGCAAAACTGTGGTGGAATTGCTTTTTTGGAATTTGGAATTTTTTCCCCACTTCCCACTACATCATATGCAATATTAAATGGTGGCATTGGAAAGTACAACTTGTCCCGCAAAAAACAAGCTCTCATATGGCTATGTGAACCAAAAAATAAAAAAGCAATGGCTATGGGAAGGCAGGAAGCGCGAAAAAAAACCTCAAAAAGTAAAAAACCTCCGGTCCTTAAAGGGTTAAGGAGAATTTCATTTTGTTGAAGGTGCGGAACTGTGTCACTATGGACACCTGACCAAAAAGTCCACCTGAGGGGATATGGCAAAATGGCTGATGGCACAGAAAAAAATTCTATTTTAGAGAAGATATACATTTTGGGGAAGGTGTGCAACTGCTCCACACTGAAAGTGGACAATGCATTCATTTATTCATTTTAATCTGTAGTATTGACATTTCTTCAGCCAGCAATAGAATAAGTTGACTATTTCCATTTTAATAAATACAACTAAAATCATTTTGAGGACCCAGACACATAACAGAATAATTTTCAGCTTTTTCAGCACATTTTCAGTGTGGGTTTTTTGTGGAGAGGTCACGCCTGATTTTTTAAATTTTAAGGGTATTAAAGCATTAAATATTTATTATATTAAATTCATATTTATTTTGCATACATCTACATGTGTTCATTTTAAGTGATAATGGACAAAAAAATTTTAGTGATTTTCATCCAATGGTGCATATTCTTATATGACAACATTCAGAAAATGCATGTTACAGTGTTTAAGTTTTTTTTTTGTCGTTCTTAGAATATCTAGTAAACATTGTCTAAAAAGTTGTCATGACAACCTAAATTAGGTAAAAGGAGCAAGTCCAAATTTAGAAAATACCAGCTCAATCATCCTCATTGGTAATGATATTACATACAGAACAATGCAAGATGTCAGCAGTACAAACCTCCTGTCAGTGGGCAGGAAATGCCCTTAAGCAAATAAGTTTAAAAAATGTTTAAAGCAATGAAGAATAATGAGGCAGAACTTTTCAGGATTTTGTCTGTTTGACATTTATAGAAGATGTGATATATTATAAATTTGCATTATGTGTGATTTTTGGAAAGGTTTAGGGATAATTAAGAAAATATGATTCTGTACAATGTATGACATTACTGTTCTCTGTAGTGTTTGACATGTGCTGCTGTGGTTCCTTAGCAAAATTCTAATATTTTCAAAGGGCACGTCTTAGGATTGATAAAATTATAATTAAGTTATTCTTCACAGGTTAAAAGTTGATTTACTAGAGCCGCAGAATAATAAAGTTAGTGGAACGTTGTTCTGAGCATGAGATCGACAGTACTGTGGAATACTTTAAAAGCAGAACTTTTAAAGCTCCTGAGTAAGCAAAGAGTTAGGAAATGTACACAGTTCTTAGAGCTCAGATATGAAAGAAAATGAGACATATCTTTTTTCTGCTTTTGTTGGTAATTTTTTCAAATATGCCTGGATTTTTTCTTACTTTTATAGGACATCATGGTATATTTAACCATTAATTGCACATCAGAATTATTGGCATCAGGGGTATAGCTATAGAAGATACACAGGTAGCAGCCAAAACTGAGCCATTTTGCTGAAGGGAGCCCAAAGGCACCTCCAACACATACAGTATGTAGACTTAAAAGGGTTGTGCAGCCTGTTTGTATTCATGACCTATCCTCAGGCTAGGTCATCAATATACAGTATACCGCCTGTACAAGCCCTTTAAGTTTAATTAGAGGCAGATTGTAAATTATGGGAGAAGCGATCAAACAATCACATGCTAAAATCCTCTAATAGGACTAATATTAAGTGTACAAAAGAAGTAAAACAAAGTTTTTAAAAATGAAAAAAATGAAAATATATCAACAATTCAAATCATGGCATTTCAGCATTTTCAAAATAAAAATAAGCAATAAAAAGAAAGATTATTAGTGTCATCACATCCCAAAACACCAGTACTATTAAAATATAAATGCATTTGGCAGCTTCAAAAAAAAAAAAAATTCTAATAAACAGTGGTCAAAAAGTCATACACACAAAATACAAAAAACTACAGATACAGAGCCCTGACTCAGCTCCTTAGACATAAGTATAAGAAAGTTACGTTTTTATTTCTTTAAATTATTAAAACACAAGAAAAACTATAAACGTATGGTATTACTGTGATCCTAATGACCTGCAGAATTAAGTTAACTTGTCAATTTTATCGCATATGGAACGGCGACAACACAAAACCCATAAAAATATGGTGGAATTGCATTTCTGTTCACATATCCCTCATACAGCAAATTGAACAGAAATTTTTTTTAAAAGTTGTCTCCAGGAAGGCCAGGAATAAAAAACAAATAAACAAAAAAAAAATGAAAATCACTGCATGAGAAGCTGCTGATGTAATTGTATAAACTCTTTACTAAACTATTTTAAATACTTTGATATTGAACTCTACCATCTTACACATGAGATGTATGTTTGACATAAATTAATTCTGACATTAAGAATTAATGATTATATGTCATTAACAAAATCTAAAGACTGTGTCTGTTTTGCTACAGTCTCAAATATCATTAAAATAAAAAAAATCAGCCAATTCCAACAGTCAATAAGGAAACAGTAAAGCACATATATTGTCTTTTCACCTGACATTATTGAATGCAATGACCCATTAATATTTGTTTATTTTAAAGAGTGTAAATCTTACATACATACATGTTAGAGTCCAATCTCAAAAAAGGATGTAATACTAGATTACAATTAACAAAACATATGCGTATATGTCCAGGTGGTATTTTATTACTTAACACTCCAATGATTTTTAGTATATGTGGATACAGGAGAGGGGCATGAGGGGAAAGCAGGTGAAAAGGAAGGGGTGGTAAGGAAGGGGGAGGAAAGAGGGGGAAGGAGGGAGAAGAGGAACAGGTTTAAGATCTTAACATCACACTTAAAAACAAAACAAAACAGTAAAGGCACCAGTATCAACATCTTGAATGCAATGATCCAATCGATCGATTTCCTGTTTTTCAGATAGTTTTCCATGCTGAAAGTTTCTGACATTTTCCAACTTCTTTTGAAACTTTATTTTTATGTCTTTTGTAACTTTTTATACTGACTTTTCCATGAATGTGTAATTTCACTTAGTATTGTTATATAACCATTACCAATACTTAACCCCCAACAATTCAAATAAAACTTTTATATTAGAGATGTTGTATTCATATTTCAGGTTATTACAATAGGTGCCTTAAGAGTATTTTAGCACTCTAGTGATGTAACTGTATTCCAGTGATCATAATGTTTTTATTTTTTTCTACATTTTGGGTTATATGTTCTGCATTAATTAATGTTATTTATTTAAAAAAATATTGGGGATAAAAATGAGTACATAAATAACATGTTAAATTTATTAGACATGATGATACAGCTTTGAAGCAGGATGATACAAGCACATATGTGAGCCCGGAGCTAATGGAAGAAGTTGCAGGGGAGAGCAACCGTTATTAAATGGGTTCTTCTGGAGTATTTTGTCTAATTATAGACTGGTGCTAACCCGCGAAGAGAAGCTTTTTTACATAGAACTTACACTCCCTTTGCTCTCCCAATATTGCTAGTCTGGCACTGCACTGCCTCACACTGGCAGGCTTTTCCACCCAGCCCCGACTGGATGTGGCATATTATTTTCCTTATTTGACTGAATTGACTATAATACAGACTGAGTGCTCTGGAGAACCCCTTTAAATAGTAGGCATTTCCTATACTGTGTGTG
>JAKVIS010002192.1:0-24961 GCA_033119425.1 Bufotes viridis | reverse complement strand
TGCCTGCCAGTGTGTGTCAGGCTGACTTCCACTGACTGTAGTGTGCCCACTGCCAGTGCTCCACCACTCATACCGGCTGGCACAGGACTTTGCATAAAAAAAGGCATTTAATTTTTACACTTTAGTGTAATTTCAGCTGCTTGCCTGCTGCTAGTGTGTGTCAGGCCGACTTCAACTGACTGTAGTGTGCCCACTGCCAGTGCCCACCCCTGTCATCCCGTGTGGCACAGGACTTTGCTTAAAAAAAAGGCACTTAATTTTTACACTTTAATCTAAGGTTAGTTGCCTGCCAGTGTGTGTCAGGCTGACTTCCACTGACTGTAGTGTGCCCACTGCCAGTGTCCACCACTCATACTGGCTGGCACAGGACTTTGCATAAAAAAGGCATTTAATTTTTACACTTTAGTGTAATTTCAGCTGCTTGCCTGCTGCTAGTGTGTGTCAGGCCGACTTCCACTGACTGTAGTGTGCCCACTGCCAGTGTCCACCACTCATACCGGCTGGCACAGGACTTTGCATAAAAAAGGCATTTAATTTTTACACTTTAGTGTAATTTCAGCTGCTTGCCTGCTGCTAGTGTGTGTCAGGCTGACTTCCACTGACTGTAGTGTAGTGTGCGGGAGTTGTACTGCCCGTCACTACAGAAGGGTCACTTGGATGCTGTCGTTCCTCTCATTTATGGGGAGGCTGGTAAAGGTCCTATTTGTACCATGCAATGTAATTTATTGTATTTAATTCCCTGTTACTGTGAAATGTGCTATGTGCAGGCCGGCTAGGGATGTAATTCCAGCTCTAGTCACTAGAGGGAGCTAGGTAGCCCTAGTCTATATAAGGCCCAGTCAGGGAAAGAAAGCTCAGTCAGACAGCTCAGCTCAGTCTACTCCAGGCCATGAGCCTGTGAGGTCTACACCAGGCCCTGGGCCTGGGAAGGAGTGCAGACCCTGGAGTCTGTGAAGGCCACATGTCTCAGGCCTAAGCGAGTCAGCAGAAGTCAAGCAGAGGCAATCCCTAGAGCAAGAGGTACTAAATGCCAAGAGGAGGTACACTGTCTACTGGAGATTCAAGGATATAAGCCAGAAGTAGGGCATTGGGGCCTTGAAGCATCAATTCCAGTCAGGACAAGTCAGGAAGAAAGTAAGGTTCACCTGCAATTCTAAGTCCTGTTGTCTTTCCCTCTGTTATACCTTGCTGGATGTAAGCCTGCTGTAACTGCGACTGTACAAACGTCTATTCTCTGCAACAAGAACTGTGTTAAGAGGTTGCCTGCTGTATTTTCTACGGTTTTCAGTAAAGTTGGAATTCTGTTTTCAAGTTACAAGTCTGCACCTCTGTTATTCCTACTATAAATACGGTGTGCCACCGTTTACTGGCACTGGCGTCACGACACCTCAGGGACCCAGCCATAGGCACGTTAAACTACAACACCAAGGGCACCTCACATTCCACCTGGCTGTGTCCCTCAAGAACCCAGAGAGTGCCCCAGAGGAACAGCGTGCCGGCCTCTCCATCACTGGCATTCCCCAGGTTAGTTCCATACATTGCCCTGACTTGGGGATGCTACATTTTGGCGTCACGAACAGGATACGCACGTTTCACGGACTGTGAGCAAAACGTGAACTTTGTGCCTTAACCAGTTTGCCAAGTGACAAAACGCCTGTTTATTTGAAGTAAACTTTGTGGACCTAAAACGTACAGAAAAGTGTCCCAAAAACCTCTAGAAAGCGCTGTGCAGTGTTGCGCTATCAAGAGGAAGAAAATCGCCACTTCAAAGTGCATTTTTGTGGACTTTTATGCTGTTTTACTACCACTGCTTGCTGTCATTGAATTGATGCATCATGGCGTCCAAGATGGCCGCCGGCGTCATTGGACTTCTTCTTGCGCCATCACTGTCCTCAGTGGCGCGAAGATTTGGCGCCAAAACCCTCCAAGAGGGAGGAGAAGACGACCTGGAGGTAACGCCTTCCTTTGAGGATTATAATGTGGACACCGCCTACCCTATACTGGAATACCTAGGGGCGTGCAAGAAACGACGGGGTGGAGCCTGCAGGAACAGTGGCTCACCCTGCTACGGGGCTTCCTACCTGTGATGTCAGCGGGATCCGGAGCCGTAGTTGGTGCAATGGAGGCGACCCCAGGAGCAACTAAGGAGCGCCCTGCGCCCCAGCGTATACTCCCAGCGACATGGCCCAGACCTGTCCATGGCCACAAGCCGAGCCCTGCCGTTTCCACCCGCAGCGAGAAGGCTTCCTCCCGCGGAACCCCGCGTGGTCGGCCCTGATGGCCGAGATCCGAGTGGCGGCAACTTTAAAAACCACCACTCAGAAGAAATACTTCGAGGAAGTCACCAAGCGGATCTATGAGGATTCCAGGGACAGCAAGCCCCAGCTCGAACGCCGCACCGGAGTGGTACTGGAGTTTGACAAGGTCAGAGGATTTGGATTCATCCAAGAAACCGGCACCAACCGGGACTATTACGTAAATCGCCGGTCCGTCAAGCGCAGCTATCTCCCGGGCGACTGCATGATCTAGCGGTCGGAGAGAAAGTGGAGTTCACTCCCGCAGAGGGCCTGCGAGGCCCATATGCCACTGCGGTGACCCGTCCAGGACCCGTACCGGAGGACTGGGAAGAAACAGAAGATCCGGTGGAGGCAGAGGACCCGCCGGGACCCATCCGGAATACATACCAGGAGAAGAGTTCCTTTCTCGGCCCGAACATCTTCTGGCAGCCAACGATCCTGGACAAGCCTCCCAGTCCTTATCCCTCTCCAGAGCTGCCGCGGCGAGAGAAGACAGCCGCTGATTGGGCGCGGATGGCCCAGTTCAGTGAAGCGATGGATGACCTGCGGAAGAACCGCCATGATAGAACCTCATCTGAGCCTGCTGCAAGTGTGCCGGAATCCAGCAGTGAGATCTCCGCCCTGGAGGAGCGGATCGCTTCCTTACAGGCTTACCTGGATGGCCTGCGGCAAGTGACAGAGTCTAAGAAGGCAGCGCAGCAGTCCAGCGGTGGTGAGTTACCTGTGCCCCCTGTGCATCCTGAACCCGTAGTACCAAGTCCTACCGCTAACGCTGAGCCACCCAAGGTCCGTGTAAAAGCGGATAAATTGACATATGCCAGGAGCCGAGTCCGCCCTGACGGGAGCGTTATGTCCCGGCCAGAGGAAGTGTCTACCCCAGCGCCGGCCCGTGTTCCGAGACCAGCAGCTCCTATGTGTCCGCAACCCAGCGGGCCAGTGAGGTGGGTAGGCCCAATACCGGTGATGTTTCCAGCCCATTCTCTTTGGTGGGCACCCCCTCCAAGTGGCCCTGGTGCATGGCCCAGACTACCAGCAGCACAGGGCTGCACTACCTCTGATGAACAGGGATCCTTTGATACGTACCTGTGAGCAGGCCTGCTAGGCCATTTTTGCTCATCCTCACAGGGACATCATACATGTTGCAGGAACTGCCCCTTTAAGTTTGCCAGGCTGGTGGAGCTTGCTGCCAGTTCCCCACGGCCGGTGGCATGTTTGTGAAGATAAGTTGCCACTGTGGAACCACTGCTCCCAGCCTGCCTCTTTCTGTTCCGGGACATCCTGCCTGCTGCTACCATTTTGGCGTCAAGTACTTTAATAATTCCAAGTTGTGCTTTTATTTGCACTTTATCCCCTTTTAACCCCCATTTCAGGTTGAAAAGGGCTTTTATGTCAGCACTTTAATAATACGCAGGACTTGCCAGGATAACATGGCCCTGGTATTGTCAGAGTCCTGTATTGTCATTTTATGTATGTGCTGCTGACCGTATTTATTACTCAAGATATATTTTTATTCAAGTCTATGTGCCCAGAGATGGACTCCCTATGTGCGAGCCTCTGAGATATCGCTTTTATGGACTCATTCATTGTCATGGACTATCCTGGTATTCCCTAACATCCGCTGTGCCAGGTCAGCGCCCCAGTTCCATTCCTTATCCTGAAGAAAGAGCAACGCCCCTTGTCACCGCACTTCTCCGTCAACCAGCTGGACCTGATCATAATTGTCAATGCAGATGGAATTGATTACTGATATGTATGTATCCCTGCATGTTTTCTTTTGTCTCTTTCAGGTGAAAATTCCAGTTGGGCGGTACCCTGGTAGAGTACGAGGGCGTACTCAGCTTAAAGCAGCGGGGTATGTAGTGTACGGGAGTTGTACTGCCCGTCACTACAGAAGGGTCACTTGGCTGCTGTCGTTCCTCTCATTTATGGGGAGGCTGGTAAAGGTCCTATTTGTACCATGCAATGTAATTTATTGTATTTAATTCCCTGTTACTGTGAAATGTGCTATGTGCAGGCCGGCTAGGGATGTAATTCCAGCTCTAGTCACTAGAGGGAGCTAGGTAGCCCTAGTCTATATAAGGCCCAGTCAGGGAAAGAAAGCTCAGTCAGACAGCTCAGCTCAGTCTACTCCAGGCCATGAGCCTGTGAGGTCTACACCAGGCCCTGGGCCTGGGAAGGAGTGCAGACCCTGGAGTCTGTGAAGGCCACATGTCTCAGGCCTAAGCGAGTCAGCAGAAGTCAAGCAGAGGCAATCCCTAGAGCAAGAGGTACTAAATGCCAAGAGGAGGTACACTGTCTACTGGAGATTCAAGGATATAAGCCAGAAGTAGGGCATTGGGGCCTTGAAGCATCAATTCCAGTCAGGACAAGTCAGGAAGAAAGTAAGGTTCACCTGCAATTCTAAGTCCTGTTGTCTTTACCCTCTGTTATACCTTGCTGGATGTAAGCCTGCTGTAACTGCGACTGTACAAACGTCTATTCTCTGCAACAAGAACTGTGTTAAGAGATTGCCTGCTGTATTTTCTACGGTTTTCAGTAAAGTTGGAATTCTGTTTTCAAGTTACAAGTCTGCACCTCTGTTATTCCTACTATAAATACGGTGTGCCACCGTTTACTGGCACTGGCGTCACGACACCTCAGGGACTCAGCCATAGGCACGTTAAACTACAACACCAAGGGCACCTCGCATTCCACCTGGCTGTGTCCCTCAAGAACCCAGAGAGTGCCCCAGAGGAACAGCGTGCCGGCCTCTCCATCACTGGCATTCCCCAGGTTAGTCCCACACATTGCCCTGACTTGGGGATGCTACACTTGAAGCTCTCCATCAGTCCCTGCCTGCAGCTTCCTCTGCCTCCAAGAAGGTCCTCCAAAAGACTATCAGCGTATTGTGTGCTCAGCAGAGGTTTGCAAATGAAAAAGGAGAGATCTGCACCGCCAGGATCCGTGATAATAGGCCAGTGACTCTACCTCCAAACTCCCAAACCCTCCTGTGGTGCTGTGCTGTCCTGGGAGTCCAGGGCCAAGACTATCCGGCCCTGGTGGAACCTGTCCAGATGGAAAACTACCCATATGTGAGAGCTGCCAAGTGCCTGGCGACCGTCTCCCAAGGTAAAGTACCTGTCCGTCTGATTAACCTCAGCGATCATCCTGCTGTGCTTACTAAGCACTGTCCTGTTGCCCAGCTTTCCCAGGTATCCTTCCAGGATGTCATCCGCCTGCCTGTCACCGAGAAGCCACCAGCTGCCACTCGAGGACCTCTTCCTGCGGACTGACTCTCCAGTGCCCTGGTGGAAGGAACTCCATGTCGAGGACAAAACTACCCCGCAACATCAACTAGAGGACTCCTGAACCTAGTAAAGCAACACCATCAAGCCTTCAGTAAGCATGCAACGGACTATGGAGAGGTCAGTGTCATCCAACACACCATACCCACTGGCTCTCATCCTCCCATCAAGAGAGGTATAGACCCATACCACCAACTTCATACCAAACTGTTAAAGAAATGATCCAAGAAATGAAAGACTCAAACGTAATCCGGGACAGTCGTAGTCCCTGGGCTGCACCACTGGTTTTAGTTAAAAGAAAGATGGTGGTATCCGGTTCTGTGTAGACTATAGAAAGATAAATCAGATCACTCACAAAGATGCATATCCATTGCCACGTATTGAGGAGTCTCTAACCGCTCTAGGCTCCTCTGCCTATTTCTCCACCTTAGATTTAACCAGCGGATATTGGCAAGTGCCCATGGCCCCTGAGGATAGGGAAAAAGACTGCTTTCACCACCCTATGGGCCTGTTTGAATTTAATTGCATGCCATTTGGACTGTGTAATGCCCGGGACCTTTCAGAGATTAATGGAGCGGTGCTTAGGCCATAAGAACTTTGAGACAGTGCTGCTGTACCTGGATGACGTTATCATCTATTCTAAAACGTATGAGGACCATTTAAAGCATTTAGCTGAGGTGTTTGAAATCCTTATTAAATACGGCCTCAAGATTAAACCGTCCAAATGTCACCTGCTTAAACCGGCTGTAAAATACCTGGGACATGTGGTAGCGCAGAGGGAGTTCAGCCTGATCCGGATAAGCTGGCTGCTGTCCGAAGTGGCCGGTCCCCACTACAGTGAAGGAAGTGAGGAGCTTCCTTAGCTTCGCTGGCTACTACCGGCGATTTATCCCCCACTTCGCTCAAATAGCGGATCCAATCCAGGAACTCCTGAGGGGGCAACCAAAAAAGAGCCCAAAGACTCCTGTCCCCATTGAATGGAATGAAGAGAGGAGGTTGCATTTCAGTTGTTAAAGAAAAAGTTGACTGAACCTCCTGTGCTAGGGTACCCAGATTACAGTATGCCATTCCACCTTTACACAGATGCCAGTAAGAAAGGCCTGGGAGCAGTGCTAGCTCAAGTACAAGAGGGAAAAGAGAGAGTGATAGCTTACGCCAGCCGGTCCTTAAAGGGAGCCGAAAGAATGATCAGAATTATAGCTCTTTCAAATTAGAGTTTCTGGCCTTAGTGTGGGCGGTAACAGAAAAATTCAAAGACTATTTGGCTGCCACTCCATTTATTGCATTCACTGATAACAATCCTCTGGCTCACCTGAATACCGCTAAACTGGGGGCCTTAGAACAGAGATGGGCCTCCCGCCTTGCTAATTACAACTTCACTGTAAAATACCGGGCTGGCCGTTCAAGCGATAATGCTGATGCCCTGTCAAGGCTCCCCACTGAAATAGCACCGGATGACATACGGGATGCCTGGGAAGATGTAGAGATGCCAGCATTTTATAACCGGTTTGCTCAACAGGACCAGGCTCAAGCTGCCAACAGTGGAACCTCTGACCCTCCATCCTTTGATAAGCCTGCATCCAGAGAGGAAAAGTGGATTAAGTTGCAATCAGAGAGTAGAGTTCTCGGTGAACTGCTGGACTTCTTCATCAGTGGCAGAACCCCTGAAAGAATTCGGCGAAAGACCGCAGACCCAGAACTCATTAAATTGTGGAGGCAACGTCAACAACTGTTCCTTCGAAAGGCCTGTTGCTGCGGCGAAGCCTGGATCCAGTGTCAAATGACAGAGTGCACCAGATCCTCATCCCACGTCGTGATGCAGGTATGGTTTTAGAAATGTATCATGACAGGTCTGGACATTTTGGGGTTCAGAAGACTGAGGCCACTGTCCGTAGGCGGTTCTACTGGGTTGGAATCAGAGAGGACATTGAGAGGTGGTGTCGGGAATGTACAGCCTGTGCCCTGAAGAGAGGTGAACACCATGATCAGAGAGCACCGCTGCACCCTATTATAAGTACCGCCCCTCTTGAACTGGTTGCTATTGATCACGTAAAGTTAGAGCCCAGTCACTCAGGGTATACCTATGCTATGACTATTATTGACCATTTCACTAAGTTTGCCGTAGCAGTGCCTGTGAAGGACCTGACAGCCAAGGCGACAGCTGAATTGTTCTGGAAACACTTCCTCCTGCCTTACGGCTGCCCAGAAAAGATCCTCACCGACCAGGGGTCTGCGTTTGAGTCTCATCTGTTCCAGGAGCTGTGCCGACTACACAATTGCCAAAGGTCCGGACCACGGCCTATCATCCACAAGGTAATGGACTCTGTGAGAAGATGAATCAGACCTTGATTGAAATGTTGAGAGCCGTGCCCCTGAGACCAGAGGAGATTGGCCTAACCTGCTACCACAGCTCATGTATACGTACAATAATACTATCCATTGTTCCACTGGATACACTCCTTTCTACCTGTTGTTTGGGCGTCAGGGTAAATTGCCTGCAGATCATTCCTGGATGTACAAGTGCTGGATGACATTAATCCCCTGCCTAAAACTGACTGGGTAACGGAACATCAAAGGCGCTTGCTTAATGCCAAAGAAATTGTCCAGGAGCGCATGGAAGGTGCCCGGGAGCGACAACAAAAGACTATGATTTGGCGGCCCATGCAGAGCCCTTGGCTGTGGGGATACCGTGTGGTTAAAGAACAATCACCGCACCAGTAAACTGGACAGTAAATGGGAGAGGACTCCCTATCTTGTGTCTGCCATCCCTAATGCTGAAACTCATACCTATGAGGTCACCAGAGAGGGTAAGGGTCCCCAAATTGTTCACAGAAACCGCCTAAAACTCTGTATTGACAAGGAGACTGTCGTTGGAGATTCCGGATCCGAGTCTTCTGAGTCAGATTCCATTGCTCGGCCTGCTGAACCTATGCAGGCCATAGCGGATTTGCTGAATGATCCTGAGCCGCTCCACTGGTTCCTTACACCCTGGTTAAACTTTGGGGTGCCTGCCCCGGCACCTGCTGAACCTGCAATCGTAGCAGGCCCCGCTCAGGGTGCTACTGAAAGGGGTCCCACTGACGTGGATCCTTCTTGTCCCCCTGTACCCGGACAAGAGGAGACCTTGGTTCTAAGGAGGTCTACCCGGTCTACAAGGGGGCGCTTACCAGTATGTTTTGAAAACTATGACTGTACTGGAAGTGTTTCCCGACAGGAAACCTCTGTGTGAGCATCATCCTTTTTTTTTTATCACAGTATTTTTATTAAATTTCAAAAGATATAATACAGGATTCCACAATATGTCTCACTACTCAGAGTAAAAGTTTACAATATTCGGCACTGCATACATCTCATGACAATGACACTGAGTCCGTGGAATCCCCTAGGAGGGAAAGGAAATAATGGGAGGGTGGAGAAGGGAGGGAGGGACATAGGGGTGAACAACAACAACAATAAACAAAATACCAGCAGAACATGGCCCTGTCATGGTCCAAATGCTTTAACAAGGAGTGTCCTCTTATATTGCTACCGCAAATTAACCCTCTGACAAAGAATAACATAGTCATGACTGCCAAGATAGAAAGAAAAAGCAGTATGTAATTATTGGCTTGGTTAACTAGAAGCCGACTGAAATCTTACCCTCCATTTATTCCAATTTTTTTAAAACATTGCATGTACACCTAAACATGATGCCAAGATACCTTCCATCTCACAATGATAGCTAACCCTCCTAATAACCTCAGACAGAGTGGGAACCACATCAGATCTCCAGTATTTCGCGTTCAGGATCCTAGTAGCTGTCATCACATGAAAAGCGACAGCACGTGTAGCATCCCCAAGTCAGGGCAATGTGTGGAACTAACCTGGGGAATGCCAGTGATGGAGAGGCCGGCACGCTGCTCCTCTGGGGCACTCTCTGGGTTCTTGAGGGACACAGCCAGGTGGAAGGTGAGGTGCCCTTGGTGTTATAGTTTAACGTGCCTATGGCTAAGTCCCTGATATGTCGTGACGCCAGTGCCAGTAAACGGTGGCACACCGTATTTACAGTAGGAATAACAGAGGTGCAGACTGGTAACTTGAAAACAGAATTCAAACTTTACTGAAGACAGTGATGATACAGTAAGCAGTCTTTCCAACAGTTCCTTTTTGCAGACAATCAAAATTGCAGTGGTCTTACATCCAGCAAGGTTAAACAGAGGGTGATAATACAGGACTTGGAATTGCAGGTGAACCTTACTTTCTTCCTGACTCGTCCTGACTGGAATTGATGCTTCAAGGCCCCAATGCCCTACTTCTGGCTTATATCCTTGAATCTCCAGTTTATAGAGTACCTCCTCTTGACGTTTAGTACCTCTTGCTCTAGGGATTGCCTCCAGGTTGACTTCTGCTGAACTGGCCTAGGCCTGAGACATGTGGCCTTCACAGACTCCAGGGTCTGCACTTGTCTAAGGCACACTCTAGACTGCCTTCCCTTCCCCTGACTGGGCCTTATATAGACTAGGGCAACCTAGCTCCCTCTAGTGACTAGAGCTGGAATTACATCCCTAGCCGGCCTGCACTTAGCACATTTCACAGTAACAGGGGAATTAAATACCATAAATTACATTGATTTACATTGCATGGTACAAATAGGACCTTTACCAGCCTCCTCCTAAAATGAGAGGAGCGACAGCAGCCAAGTGACCCTTCCGTAGTGACGGGCAGTACAACTCCCGTACACTACACACGGTCGATTTTAGGTAGGAGCTCCAGACCGTGATGCAGCAAGTACAGGTTAGGGCAAAAAGGCACAGAAAGACCCACAATATCTACCAATAAGTTGTGGACTTCACTCCATATACCCTTCAGTACTGAACAGGACCAAAATATGTGCATGATTGTCCCAATCTGAGTTCCGCACCTCCAGCACAGATTTGAGACTTCTGGGTAGATCCGCGACAATCTGTCAGGCGTCATGTACCACCTATACATCATTTTCCTGGAAGCTTCCAGATGGTAAATACATCTGGAGTACTTTTGAGAGGCTATTAGAATAGGTTTCCAGGATAGCTGATCTGCCGGGATCCCCAAATCCGAGGACCACTTAGCAATTCCCGTGATAGTAGTGAAATCACAGTCACCTAGAATTAACTTATAAAAACGAGAAATACCTTTGATCCTAGTAGCTTGGCTAAAGAATAGCACCTCAAACGGGGACTTGGACTGAGAGCCCTTTCCGGACAAAGAACTAATATAAGATCGTAGTCTGAGGTATTTATAAAAGTCCTGTTTAGGTATGCCATATTTATCCATAATCTCTGAGAAGGAGAGCAAACCCGTCCCTTCCCATATGTCACCAACAGATATTATTCCCTGTTGTATCCATTTTGCAAGGGACAAATCAGGTATAGCATACTTAATAAGACTTAATGGGAAGTGAGGGATATCCATATGCACTAGATTATTTGATAATACCAAGTTTTTCCATGCGGATAGGCTAGCCTTAATGGGTTTGGATTTGAGCCGTGGGAGAATGGGATCTAAATAAGAAATCCTTCACATTCTCCAAACGCATCATTTCCAGTTCCATCGATACCCAATGCGGAGGGTCTGCCGTATTGATCCATAGTCGCATCTGGTCTAAAATAGAAGCGTAATAATAGTAAAGTAAAGACGGAAAGCCAAAGCCTCCTGCATAGGTAGGTTGAAATAACGTAGCGGCAGCAACCCTATGCCTAGAGCCTTTCCATACAAAATTCAAAAGAATAGACTGCAGTTTCTTAATATACTGCTTCGACAGAGGGATCGGCACATTTCTGAAATAATAGAGAATTTTTGGTAGGAGCATCATTTTTACAGTAGCTATTCTACCTACCCAGGATACTTCGTATTGAGAATATTGTTTAAGATCATCAGTAATTAAATCCAAGAGTGGTAAGTAATTCAATTCGTAAAGCCGTTCAGAGGGGAATGCTAGCTTAACCCCTAAGTATTGTATGCTATCTATGGCCCACTGGAATGAAAACTGAGATTTAAGTAAGTCTACCTCTGATTGGGGCATTCCCATGTTCAAAACAACTGACTTAGTGGTGTTGAGTTTATAGTACGAAACAGCACTAAATTCCGTCAATTTGGCTATTGTCGCTGGTAAAGACTCCACAGGCTGTGACATTACAATAATGACATCATCCGCAAAGAGTCCTATTTTGTGTTCCTGATCACCTATAAAAATACCCTTAATACTAGTCTCCTGTCTAATAGCTTCAGCTAGTGGTTCCATTATCAGCGTGAAGATCAGTGGTGATAACGGGCATCCCTGCCTCGTTCCATTAGAGATTGAGAACGGGGCTGACATGAACCCAGAAGACAACACCCTAGCTGAGGGAGCGGTATACATGGCCAGAATGGCCCTTTTAGCCATCCCGGTGATCCCAAATTTATCTAAAACTTTGCTAAGATATCCCCAATGGACCCTGTCGAACGCCTTCTCCGCGTCCAAGGAAAGGAGCAGAGAAGGCGTCCGACAGGCCTCCGCCTCCCCCACCAGATTCATAAAACGCCGAGTGCCGTCCACCGACTGCCTCCCCTTAACAAATCCCACTTGGTCTTTGTAAACGAGGTCTGGAAGTACCTCCGCCAATCTCAGTGCAAGTATTTTTGCATACAATTTGAGATCTGTATTAAGCAATGAGATTGGTCGGAAGTTTCCCGGCCTATCTGGTATCTTTCCAGGCTTTGGTAGTGCTACAATGGTCGCCTCCAACATCTCGACTGGAAACGTTCCAGTAGTTCGAACATGATTAAAGAGTTTATGCATGGATGGTAATAATAGGTCTGAAAATTGTTTGTAGTAACTATTAGGTAAACCATCAGGCCCAGGTGACTTATTAGGCTGTAATGTTTTAATAGCTATGTAGATTTCTTGGACCGTGATGTCCTGTGACAGGGAGTCTAACTTGGCATCAGATAGATGCGGCAAGGCCACAGAGTCAAGGAAATGGTTGATAGAGTCCTGAGTAGGCTGGGGTGTGTTGGGGTCTCTATTTAAGTTGTACAAAGAGGAATAATAACTAGCTATTTCATTAGCAATCTGCTGGGGGTCAAATATTTTCTTTCCCCGAGTGTCTAGAATATATGGGAGCTTCGAGTTGCTCCTTTTCGCTTTGAGCTTTGACGCTAATAGTGCGCCAGCTCGATTATCATGCCCATAATATTGGGCTTTCAGACGTCTCAAAGCTAAATCATATTTATACAAGTCCAAGTTATGTAACTGGCTTCTCAAATCTTTTAACTCGCTATCTCGTTTGGGGCAATATTTACTTTTATTCAAGTTACTAAGGGTAATTATAGAGTTAACCAGTTGCAGCCTAAGTTTCTCCCGTTCTTTCTTGTCTGTGGCCGCTAACCCCAGGTAATGTCCCCTAACAAAGGCCTTATGTGCGCACCACAAAGACCCAACACTTACTTCATCAGTATCGTTAATTGCAAAAAATTCCGTAATGACAGAAGTAGAGCTTTGTAAATACTTGGCTGAGTGAAGAATCCTCTCGTTCAATCTCCATGGGAGGCGAGAGTTGTAACTGTATTGCTCCTTAAGAATAACATGAACCGGAGCATGATCTGACCAACTGATATGACCTATGTTGCAAGACAATACTTTTGGTAATGTATTGGCATTTGACAAGATCAGATCTATCCTGGAGAACGTCCTATGGGCATGCGAGAAATGGCTATAGTCACGATCATCCGCATGCTGCGCCCTCCAGATGTCCACAAGACCTTCCCCATGGATGATGTGAAATAGCTTTGAAGGCGTATCTGACCTAGGTGGGGCTGAGGAGTCAAGGGCCGGCCATAAAAGGGAATTAAAGTCTCCCAAGTACAACAGGTGTCCCTTCTGGATGGGGGACACTACCCGGAACAACTTACGCAAAAACTTAAGAGGGTTTTTGTTGGGAGCGTACACCGCCACCAGAGTGAACACCTGATTATTGATTTCGCAGATTAAAATGACATACCTGCCACCTTCATCAATCTTAGAATCCAGCAGTTTAAAGGCCACTGAATCTTTTATTGCAATGGCTACTCCTCTCTTTTTCTTATCCTGCAAGGATGAAGTAAAGACATGAGGAAAATGTCTATGTTTTAACCTAAAGGTGTCAACTCTGAGAAGATGCGTCTCCTGAATACTGAGAATATCTGATTTATCTAGAATCGCATGCTTCCAGAGTTGAGACCGCTTGAAGGGAGAGTTCAAGCCTTTAGCATTTATCGTGGTAAATTTAAGCACCATAACATATCAGAGTTACAAGTGCTATCAGTCGAGGTTTCTCTCTTATGTTGCCAAGCACATATCTACACATCTGACCGTGTATATTACCCATACCTAGACATAGTATGCAGTATGCAAAATGGACCATGACAAGGGAAAAAACAATAAACAGAACAAAACAGAATAAGCAGAATAAGTAACGGTTGGGACAACGAATGCCCCTAAGCACATATGGACGCATCACCAGAGCGTCACCACTAGGGGGGTAGAAGTCCAGTAAACGGCCGTTAAGCCTGGATAAGGAGTCAAACCTTTTCCTTACATTACAAACAGCCAACTAAGAACCGTAAGGACTAGGAGAGGCAAACAGACGGTACAATACGTGTCGTCAGGACGCTGTAATGTGCTTCTCCGGCACTTCCATCCACTCTCCCTCAATTCTAGGCGAACGCCGAGACGAAGAGTGTGCGGGGTCTGCAGGCATGAGGTGCCAGCTTTCCAACAGGTTAATTGCTTCTTCTGCCGACGACACTACCAACTTTTTCCCGTTGCGGTTAATAAGCAATTTTGCAGGGAAGCCCCATCTGTAGGCTATACCATGAGATCTGAGGATCCTTGTGGCATCTTGGTATTCTCTTCTCTTGGCTAATGTAGCAGCGGAGAGATCCGTATATAAGGAAACTGAAGCAAATCTGTCTGGCAGCGAGGGGGAGTCACGTGCTGCCGCCATGATTTTCTCCTTAATATGGTAGAAGGTAAGTCGCGCCAGGACATCTCTTGACACATCCGGTGGTAATCTCTTTGGCTTTGGTATACGATGGGCCCTATCAATATACAGCTCTGTATCCGTAAGACCCGGCACTAGAAGTGTGAATAAGTCAATGAGAAACTGCTGCAAGTCTTCGGTTTTAACCGTTTCAGGGATGCCTCGAAACCGAATATTGTTCCTCCGTGAACGGTCTTCAAGGTCTATGACCTTAGCTCTCAGAGATGCCAATTCCTCTTCCTTTTCATTCGTGGCGTCTACCAGCAAGTTGTGTGCCACTGCATACTCCGCCATTTTTGTCTCCAAATGCGACGTTCTGTTACCCACATCAACCAGCTCCTTTTGCAGCGGGATCAGCATTTCCTTAATGTCCCCCTGTAAGGACTTCCGCAGATCTCCCATTAAAGTCACTAATAAAGACTCTGTTATAGGTCTGTCTCCTCTAGAGCTATCAGTTATAGGGCCTGAACAACCGCTAGCATCGTCTATGGGGCAGTGGACTTGCATACCTGAAGTTGCTCTGCCGCCATGTTGGTTCAATGTGGGGCTGCTCTCCTTCTCCTGAAGGTGCTGTGCCTTTTCCAATGCTCCTTGTGCTGTGAGACAGCGATGTGGAGATGAACAGCAAGAGGCAGATAAGGCTGGAGATGTAGACCGCAGCACCACTCCAGTGTGTGGAGAGAGTGACGCTGCTGCTTGAATCCCGGGTGCAGGCACAGTGCAGCCAGCGCCATCTTGAGACCCGCTCACTGCCGGGAAAAACTCGGTGAGTTTAGCTGATGCCGGCTTCTTCTTAATTTTCCCCATCCTGTAGGTCGCCAGGGAATCTTTAGGAAGGAGTTAGGGGTAATTATAGGCTGTCAGGATCGCTATGAGCCGCTATTCAGGCTTGTTAGGCACCGGAGCTCACAGATCACCCGTCTAGCTCCATGCGCCGCCGGCCACGCCCCCCCAGCATCATCCTTTTTAAGTTTGTGCCCAGAGATGGACTCCCTGTGTGCGAGCCTCTGTGATATGTTCTTATTATGGACTTATGCATTTTCATATGGACTATGTGATGTTTTATTATGTTCTTATTATGGACTCAGGCATTCTCTTATGGACTATCCTGGTGTTAACCATTGATTTGCTGTACCAGGTCAGCGTCACAGTTCTGCATTAACAGCCTGCAAGCAGAGGACGACGCCCATTGTCACCGCACTTCTCCGTTACCAGCTGGACCTGATAATAATTGTCAATGCAGATGGAATTGATTACTGATGAGTATGTATGCCTGCATGTTTTCTTTTTCTCTTTCAGGTGAAAATTCCAGACGGGCGGTACCCTGTTGGAGTACGAGGTCGTACTCAGCTTAAAGCAGCGGGGTATGTAGTGTACGGGAGTTGTAATACCCGTCACTACAGAAGGGTCACTTGTATGCTGTCGTTCCTCTCATTCATGGGGAGGCTGGTATAAGTCCTATTCTTAAAATGCAATGTAATGTAATGGTATTTAATTCCCTGTTACTGTGAAATGTGCCATGTGCAGGCCTGCTAGGGATTTCATTCCAGCTCTAGTCAATAGAGGGAGCTAGGGAGCCCTAGTCTATATAAGGCTCAGTCAGGACAGGCTAGAGTGAGTGCAGACCCTGGAGTCTGTGAAGGCCACATGTTACAGGCCTAGGCAAGTCAGCAGGAGCCAAGCTGAGGCAATCCCTAGAGCAAGAGGTACTGTAATGTCAGAGGAGGTACAATGTGAACTGGAGATTCAAGGATATAAGCCAGAAGTAGGGCATTGGGGCCTTGAAGAATAATTGCCAGTCAGGACAAGTCAGGAAGAAAGTAAGGATCACCTGCAATTCAAAAGTCCTGTGATTTAACCCTCTGTTTACCTTGCTGGATATAAGCCTGCTGTAACTAAGACTGTACAAAAGCCTATTGTCTGCAACCAGAACTGTTTTAAGAGAGTGCCTTCTGTATTACCACTGTTTCAGTAAAGTTGGAATTCTGTTTCAAGCTACAAGTCTGCACCTCTATTATTCCTACTGTAAATACGGTGTGCCACCGTTTACTGGCACTGGCGTCACGAAACATCAGGGACTTAGCCATAGGCACGTTAAACTACAACACCGAGGGCACCTCACATTGCACCTGGCTGTGTCCCTTCAGAACCCAGAGAGTGCCCCAGAGGAACAGCGTGCCGGCCTCTCCATCACTGGCATTCCCCAGGTCAGTCCCACACATTGCTCTGACTTGGGGGTGCTACAAATCTACTGACACATGATAAGGTGAGGGGGGGATTCTACTGGCACATGATAAGGTGAGGGGGATTCTACTGGCACATAAGGAGGGCGACTGGCACATAAGGAGGGCTACTGGCACATAAGGGGGTGCTACTGGCACATAAGGGGGTGCTACTGGCACATAAGGAGGCGACTGGCACATAAGGAGGGCTACTGGCACATAAGGAGTGCTACTGGCACATAAGGGGGTGCTACTGGCACATAAGGGAGGACTACTGGCACAAGGGGTGCTACTGGCACATAAGGGGTGCTACTGGCACATAAGGGGTGCTACTGGCACATAAGGGGATGGCTACTGGCACATAAGGGGACGGCTACTGGCACATAAGGGGGACGGCTACTGGCACATAAGGGGACGGCTACTGGCACATAAGGGGACGGCTACTGGCACATAAGGGGACGGCTACTGGCACATAAGGGGACGGCTACTGGCACATATAGGGGACGGCTACTGGCACATAAGGGGGACTACTGGCACATAAGGGGGACGGCTACTGGAACATAAGGGGGACGGCTACTGGAACATAAGGGGGACGGCTACTGGCACATAAGGGTGGCTACTGGCACTTAAGGGGGTCCGCTACTGGCACTTAAGGGGACGGCTACTGGCACATAAGGTGGGGGCTATAAGCGATGTGAGTGGCCAACATCTATCCTCTCCGCAATGCTCAGCCTCCTGTGACAGATCAGGTGAGCGGCGGTGCGGGGGCAGAGATAGCTGTCTATGCTGTCAGAGGAGGCTGTGCTCCCCACCCAGCCTCTTGTGACAGCGAATCAGGAAGTAGAGGGGAGCTCAGTGGGCCTCTGGGTGTTACTTGCCCCCTGGGCCAAAAGTTGCCAGTCAGCCCCTGCTTGGAGGCCATCACAGTGTTAGGCTTTTATTCGTTTTAAAAAGTGTGCTGTTGACCTGTAGGCATTATTGATCAGTGCAATACAGCTCCTTTGCACCAGTGAGACAGAAATACAATACTTCTTTTTCTTTTTTTTTTTCCTGCTTGCATAACAGCCGTAGTGTGCGGTAGGGTTTTGTTGCCGTTTCTTTTTTTTTCCTCTTTATTATTAAACTATAATATTTCCATCAAAATTATTATTTTCATTTTCTTAAACTTTACCCCCAATTCCCTCCCAAACTCCCACCCCTTTGCGATGCGTCTCCCATCCCCCCTGTCAAAAAAAGACGGAATGGGGATAGTGAGGAGGTTGAGGCAGGAAAAATAAAAAATTGCATTCTCCCCATACCTTAAACCATTTTTATGTTTATATGAAATATTTTCATATCTTTTAATCTTGTTAACGAGATTTAACCATGTACTTATACTTGGAGTATTGTATGAGAACCAAGCCCGTGCAATCAAGAGCCTCGACAAAAACATTATTTTAACCAAAAGAATCCTTTTGTATTTATGGCACCCAACCTTGGAAAGGTCACTTAAAATCCAAGACTCTACCGTAAACGGAATCGCCACTTTCAGTTTTTGGGTAATATCATTGTAAATTGCCCCCAATATTTTTTAAACCTTTTCAAATCCAAAACATATGTAAATGATCGGCCTCAGGTGAATCGGGTGAACCGTGGACAGTTAGAAATTTTCTCAAACCCCATTTGTTAAGCCATAAAGGTGTAATATAGATTCTGTGTAAAATATTAATTTGAACCAATATGTAATTGAAATTATGAGAAACTAATCCTACATTCACCAGTTTTGAATTACATTGAAAGTCAGTGGGGAATGGATCCGTTTTCAAATGCACCATATTGTGTCATTGAAAACGGATCCATCCCCATTGACTTACATTGTAATTAAAAATGGATCCGTTAGGCTCCGCCTCTTCAGACGGACACCAAAATGCTGCATGCTGCGTTTTGGTGTCCGCCTCCAAAACGGAATAGAGGCGGAACGGAGCCTAACTGATGCATTCTGAACGGATCCTTATCCATTCAGAATGCATTGGGGCTTAACTGATCCATTTTGGACCGTTTGTGAGAGCCCTGAAACGGATCTCACAAACGGAATCCAAAACGCTAGTCTGAAAGTACCCTTAGGCCCCTTTCACGCGCGGGTGCAATATGTGAGGTGGACGCATTGCACCCGCACTGAATCCGGACCCATTCATTTCTATGGGGCTGTGTACATGAGCGGTGATTTTCACGCATCACTTATAACATGGTTTTAAGGAAAAATAATAGTATTCTTAATAAAGAATGCTTTGTAGAATGAGGATTAAGGGGTTAAAAGTAAAAAACTTACCTTAACCACTTGATCGCGTAGTGGGCGATCTCTCTTCTCTCTTCAAGCATTAGCTGCAGTGTAAAGGACCTGTGATGACGTCACATCACATGGTCCAATCACATGGTCCATCACGGGACCATGTGAGACAAAAGGGAGGGTGGATCAAACATACGGACCGGGAAGGACACAGGGCAGCGTCTCTTCAAACCTCAATCCTGAGACTGGCGGGGAGCATAGAACGAGGAAGCGGAGGAGTGGAGAGGTACAGGACTGCCGGTGGGGACCGGAGACAGACAGCATCCACGGAGAGGGGCGGGCAGTCAGGGCACGGAGACGAGGAGGGTGTTCAGGAGGTCCGGACATGTCCAGGGCTCGGAGGTGGTGGAACCCTCAGATCAATTAGGGTAGAACATAGCTTACACGGCAAGGCGAGGTGGAGCCGGAGGAGGAAGGCGCAACGTAGGGTTACAACGTCATCACGTCAACCTCTGCAATACTTAATTGTGCTGAAAACGGGAGAAAATGAAGAAAAGGGTGGCACTGCTACTTCACCAATAGTCTGTGTCATGTGTGTGGTCAAACTTAGCCACCAGTCACCACTCAGCCTTTATGGTGCTCAGCTTGTCAAAGAACAATGCTGTGTAAATATATCCAGAAGAGGTAAAAAGCACAAGCGGCACTCACCCAGCTTAAATATACAAGCTTTTTTCATTCCATCTGCGGAACAACAGGAATCAGCAGGCTACAGGGCGGACACATTAGATATGCGGCTGGTCAGCCGCGACGGCCGTTCCACGCTCTCATTATGTAGCCGCTGACCAGCCGCATATCTAATGTGTCCGCCCTGTAGCCTGCTGATTCCTGTTGTTCCGCAGATGGAATGAATAAAGCATGGATATTTAAGCTGGGTGAGTGCCGCTTGTGCTTTTTACCTCTTCTGGATATACTTAATTGTGCTGTTCAGTCTGAGGGTGACCTGTTGGCATTTTTTTCCGGTGCAATCCTACTCCTTTGCACCAGTGACAGGGAAATATAATAGTTAATTAGTCTGTTAATTGTGTGGGTGCAACATACCTATTTTTTGGGTTTGCCACCGTCACAGGGATATATAATAGTTATTCAGCCAGTTAATTGGGTTGATGTGACCTACCTATTTTTTTATGCTAAACACCTCTTTTGCATCCGTGACATGGATATACAATTGTTCGTCTGTCAGGCAATTTTGTGGGTGACTGGAACAAAATGAGGAGAGCATCAACTCGGGGGCGTGGTCATGGTGTTGCTGGTGTTGGTGGAGCTCCCGCTGCAGGCAGAGAATGTTTTCAATCTGTGCCAGTTAAGCGTCCAAATGAAACATTTTCCTCTGGTACATGCAGGCGACAGGATGTTCTACGACATTTTGTAGGCCCGGTTACCTCTCCAAGAATGGTGAGGCCAGAACAAGTAGAGGCTGTTGTAGATTGGATGGCTGACAGTGACTCCAGTTACTTCACATTGTCTTCCACCCGGTCCACTGCTGAAAGTGCAGAGTTGGCACCGACGGCTTACGGGCATCTGTCTTCCACCTCAACCTGTCTTCCACCTGCACATCAGCCAAGCAGTCTGAGCCCCAAGTCATGCAGCAGTCACTTATGCTTTTTTCTTTTTAACTTCGGCTGTCTATTGGATGCTACATGTAGAACGGTAGCTGGGCCATTTTTTTTGCCTATGACAATTAATTATCTATCCTCTGTTGATCACAGGGTGATCTTTATCTTATCTCTAGTAAAAGTTACATTTTAAGGGTCAATTTTTTCCAATGTACTCATTTATTAAACTGGCATTTTCCCCTGTCTTTGCTGCTGGAGGAAACACCAAAGTTATGTGGAGGTGTAGGCGCCATAAAAGTGCCGTATATCAGTTCATAAATGAGCCCCTCTTATAAAAAGTACTCTGTCTATTATATTATGGACTCTGTATATTACAATATGGACTCTGTGTATTATGATATGGACACTATGTATTATAATATGAACTCTATTGAGGGAAATTTATCATGGGCCAGCTTTGTAGAATCTCAAGGCCTGAAGATGCTACCATACTTTTTATGATGTCATAATCAGTGCCTGGTCTGGCTACTCTTATTGTGATATCATAATGTGTAGAATCTGGACGAGGTCAACTTCTTGTGATGTCATAATATAGAATGTGGGTAATACTTGCCCACTCCCTGGCACCTGTGTCAGTCTTTGTCTGGCTCACCATGTGCTCACGTAAGCAATGCAGAATGGAGATCGGTAAAGTGGAGGAGGTCGTACAGCGCAAGAGACGACGAATAGAAATTGATGAAGTGGAGGATATGGAGGTCGGGAGCGGCAGTACCCCGACGATGTAGAAATGGTCGATGTGGAAAAAGAATTTGACAAGGACGGTGACTGTATAATGAAAGACGTCAGCACCCCCAAACGCCAAAATAAGGTGCAGGGATTTCTTATTGTGTTTCTTAATATTATTACATCCTGGAATGCTTGTACTTACTTTTTTATTTTTTTATAAGATCTAGCTGCAAAGAAAATGAGATTCCTTCCTTGGAGATAACACCTGGCATGATTCATGGGAAGAAAATATCTTATTAACCACATATCTACAGAGTTGTGAAATTAATCAGCCACAGATCACAGCCAAAAATTACAGAAAAGTCAATTTAAAAAAATTCTTTCAATAAACATGTTTTTTTTGGGATATTATTGGTGTTTTCAGTGTTCATTTTGGGGGGAGCGGGAGGTTGATGCGTAATTCTTAATTTTGCAATTGTCCAGGGCAGGGGCGGACTGGGAACTTAAAGTAGCCCTGGAAAAAAAAACTAAAACTAAAAATAGTCCCAGATACTGAGAGCATAAGATCTCTATGTACCTGACTTTTGTCCAAGAGGAGGGTTTAGGGGGCCGTCTGGGCATCGGCCCACCGGGAAATTTCCCTGTAGGGTCTATGGTCAATTCGCCCCTGGTCCAGGGCCACTTCTTTCTTAGAGGATCCTAGGGTTTGATCTGGGGAGACAGTTAATTGGGCAATTGTCCATACTTTTGCCTTTTTGTATTGTTTTAGGGTGTCTGGTGTGGTCAGTATTCATTTTGAGGAGTGTTTGATCATTATCTACTGGTACTACAGAGGTGGATGAGCATTAAATATTGTCACTACAGGGTTTGGGGAAGATAATACACTGGCACTACAGGGGTTGGGGAGCATTATATACTGGCACTACAGGGTTGGGGATGCTCTGTAGTTTATATATTTTAGTCATTGTACTGGTTACCCATACAGTACAGAATTCAATTAAAGTCCTCATTCTCACCCACATGCTCTCCACAGTTTTGCTGCACCCTCTACATCTTTTCCCTAATTTCTGTCTACCACCCTATCCGTGCTGTCCATTTAGCTAATGATTTATGACTGACTTCCACCGTAATCTGAATCTCTCACTCCCATCTCCAAGACTTCTCCTGAGCTGCACCAGTTCTCTGGAATGCCCTACCCCAAGCAATTAGGATAATTCATAACATCCAGAATTTTAAGCACTCCCTAAAAACACATCCTTTTAGGTTAGTCTATCGCATCCCCTGATCTAACTCTTCTCTACTCACTGCCCTTCTAACCCACCCCCAGGATCATTTCTCTGAGCCTAATCCATCAGTATCCACCACACCCCATGCACTACAGATATCGGCTAGTGACTGGCTCATGCAGCTTTATATCTACTCCCCTATTGTGTTAAGATGGCTGGACCATTGTACAAATCAAGCACCTTTACCTTTTGTGTCACCCCTGTCTCGTTATAGATTGTAAGCTCTTGCGAGCAGGGCCCTCATTCCTCTTGTTTTAATTGTTGATCTATTTGCTGCTATGTAATTTATGACTCTGTTTGTACATGAACCCCCTGATGGTAAAGCGCTGCAGAATATGTTGGTGCTATATAAATAGAGATTATTTTTATATACTGTCACTACAGGGGTGGGGGAGCATTATATACTGGCACAACATGGGAAGCATTATATATATACTGGCATGACAGGGGAAGGGAGCATTATATAATGGCACCACTGGGTTGGCGGAGCATTTTATACTGGTACCACTGGGGTGGGGGATCATTATATATGGTCACAATAGGAAGGAGTATGATATACTGGCACTACGGGGTTAGGGGACATTATATACTGGTACTACAGCAGAGGGAAGCATTATATACTGGCACTAAAGGGTAAGGGGACATTATATACTGGCACCACAGGGGTGAGGATGCATTATATGCTGGCACCACAGAGGGGTGCATTATATACTGGGACCACAGCGGGGGGAGCATTATATACTGGTACTACAGAGGTGGGGAGCATTACAGGGAGTGCAGAATTATTAGGCAAGTTGTATTTTTGAGGATTAATTTTATTATTGAACAACAACCATGTTCTCAATGAACCCAAAAAACTCATTAATATCAAAGCTGAATATTTTTGGAAGTAGTTTTTAGTTTGTTTTTAGTTTGAGCTATTTTAGGGGGATATCTGTGTGTGCAGGTGACTATTACTGTGCATAATTATTAGGCAACTTAACAAAAAACAAATATATACCCATTTCAATTATTTATTTTTACCAGTGAAACCAATATAACATCTCAACATTCACAAATATACATTTCTGACATTCAAAAACAAAACAAAAACAAATCAGTGACCAATATAGCCACCTTTCTTTGCAAGGACACTCAAAAGCCTGCCATCCATGGATTCTGTCAGTGTTTTGATCTGTTCACCATCAACATTGCGTGCAGCAGCAACCACAGCCTCCCAGACACCGTTCAGAGAGGTGTACTGTTTTCCCTCCTTGTAAATCTCACATTTGATGATGGACCACAGGTTCTCAATGGGGTTCAGATCAGGTGAACAAGGAGGCCATGTCGATAGATTTTCTTCTTTTATACCCTTTCTTGCCAGCCACGCTGTGGAGTACTTGGACGCGTGTGATGGAGCATTGTCCTGCATGAAAATCATGTTTTTCTTGAAGGATGCAGACTTCTTCCTGTACCACTGCTTGAAGAAGGTGTCTTCCAGAAACTGGCAGTAGGACTGGGAGTTGAGCTTGACTCCATCCTCAACCCGAAAAGGCCCCACAAGCTCATCTTTGATGATACCAGCCCAAACCAGTACTCCACCTCCACCTTGCTGGCGTCTGAGTCGGACTGGAGCTCTCTGCCCTTTACCAATCCAGCCACGGGCCCATCCATCTGGCCCATCAAGACTCACTCTCATTTCATCAGTCCATAAAACCTTAGAAAAATCAGTCTTGAGATATTTCTTGGCTCAGTCTTGACGTTTCAGCTTGTGTGTCTTGTTCAGTGGTGGTCGTCTTTCAGCCTTTCTTACCTTGGCCATGTCTCTGAGTATTGCACACCTTGTGCTTTTGGGCACTCCAGTGATGTTGCAGCTCTGAAATATGGCCAAACTGGTGGCAAGTGGCATCTTGGCAGCTGCACGCTTGACTTTTCTCAGTTCAGGGGCAGATATTTTGCGCCTCGGTTTTTCCACCCGCTTCTTGCGACCCTATTTTGAATGAAACGCTTAATTGTTCGATGATCACGCTTCAGAAGCTTTGCAATTTTAAGAGTGCTGCATCCCTCTGCAAGATATCTCACTATTTTTGACTTTTCTGAGCCTGTCAAGTCCTTCTTTTGACCCATTTTGCCAAAGGAAAGGAAGTTGCCTAATAATTATGCACACCTGATATAGGGTGTTGATGTCATTAGACCACACCCCTTCTCATTACAGAGATGCACATCACCTAATATGCTTAATTGGTAGTAGGCTTTCGAGCCTATACAGCT